>OU015770.1:14232306-14292630 GCA_907173295.1 Fagus sylvatica | reverse complement strand
TTTTAAAGCAACGTGGGCTTAAGATGAAGAAGAATTTTTCTTTATTTTTAGTAGTTGTTTTGAAGATCCAGATAAACCTTAGATGAATGTGGAACTTAATTTACTCCATAGTTTTGCATATAGTATGTTGTGAATTAATTAATTAATTAATTAAAAGGACACATCGGGGGCGGATCCAGGAATTCAATTTAGGGTGGACACTTTTTAATCCCAAAGTTTAATAGACATAATACAAAAAATGCTTAAAGCCGATATACATTATTTATATAATAAAAAAGTAACAAACAAGAAACTCATTATAGCCTTTTACAATTGATTTCGACGTGTGTAATGTATTTTCCTATGTATACAATCAAGTTGTCATACATCCATTGATCACTCATTCGACTACGTAATCGATTATTCACAATCTTCATAACTGAAAATGATCTTTCCACAGTGGCGGTTGCAATTGGTAAGTTTGATAGTAAGTTTTATATATATATATATACCTAGAAAAAAAATTAACAAAAAAATTAGGGTCATTCTACAATACTCACTCTTTTTGTAGTTTGGTACCCACTTAATTGTTATCATCAAATATGATGTAGTTGCCATCATATGTGATGGTAGTGCTATCCAATGTGATGTTGGTACTCTCCAATTTTATATATATTAAATTTAAATAAATAAATAAAAATTTAGGGTATCAAGTAATGTGATCATAGATACCAACATATGTGAGGTAATTACCATCATGTGTGACACTAACACCATCAATGTGACATTTTATCTATTAAAAGTACTACATGCACTAAAAAAAAGTATGTGTATTGTAGAATTATCCAAAAAATTGAGGGTGGACACTTTATTTAATCCAATTATTTTTTATATTTTTTACCTAATAATTTTTAAAAAAATATATTTGAGTGCCCACCCTGGCCATATGCTAGATCCACCCATGGGACACATACTCTCATATTTTTTTTGGCATATATAGTTCACAGTCCAAACAGTTTTAGCAATCGGTCTATGCTTATCCGGTGAAAACGAAAATCATGTTCCTTAACGCCTTCTTGATCAGCTGCACCTTTTGAAATCTTTTGTGTCATTTTAGTGACAAAAGTACGTTTCATTGAGAATAGGCATGACAAGTGTACTGTTAGTATTACATCAAACACTACACGTAGCACACATTCATGGTTCCTGATTTCAATTTGCTTTACTATATTGAATTATAGATACATAGCACACATATATTCATGCATGAAACTGATTTCAATTTGCTTTAAAATGAATTATAGATATATTTTGTCACGTTAGTTTGTGTAAATTTCATGTGTTTTTCAGTTCATATAGCATTGCACAGAGAGAGATGGTTTTTTCAGTTAAAAAATTGAATCATCTCAAGCATTCAGGAAGGACATAGAAACGTGTATATGCACCACAACAACCTTTGTTATTTGCACATCAGTGATTGTATTACAGACTGCATGTGCAGAAGGAAGGACATACCCTATACACGGCTAAAATTGCTTCATATCTTAAGCATTTGTGAAGGACTAATTAGAAGCTAGCTTATATATATGCACCATAACCTTAAAATAATTTAATTGCAAACCTTAACCATATAGTCATTGGAATATTAATACAAAATATATGTGCGCACAACCATACCTGTACTTGTAATTACAATTGATTCATCTTAAGCATTCTTGAAGGAGTTAGAAGCCTATATCCACCATAATTCTTGTTATCACTAATAGAATTTGAACGCCTAGCTGGACTGGCAAAATTACAACCAAGCCTAACCTCATCACCACTGTCCATCTCTGCCAACACTTTATAGAACAAATCAACCTCACATGGAAGCAAAATAGGGCCTTGACTATTAAACCCATATTCCAATTCAGCATCCTCTAGCAGCATCTTGAACAATGGATGGTTAGCAAACTTGGTCTTGATCACAAATCTTTGCTTTTGGGGTCCAACATACACTGAGAAACAACCTCCAGGAGCCACTTTGCACTTCTTTTTGTGATACCCTTCATCTTGATGAGATGGCTTGGTGTTAGCGTGCCATGATTTGCTCTTTGTCATGAATGCGTTATTATTGTTGTTGCCACCTCCTCCTCCTCCAATTGATTTGCATCGCTCCCATGTCTTCACAATCAGGTTTTTCTTCCACTTTTCCTTCACAATATCCATATTCTTCAGTACTAATTCAAAAGCAAAAACTTTTACAAGAAGTTCTATGTGCAAAAAAGGGCTATTAATACAAAAGGATCATGACCAAATTACACATGGCTCTCATTTTTGGCTCTTTTTGTAACTGAAACCTGAAAAGCAAGAGGATAAAGATAGAGAAAAAGAGAGTTTTTTGTGACTTAAATTAAAAGAGAAAGTTAAAACAATCTCACAACACAAGGTATATATGATTTTTTGTATCAGAGAGAGGGTTTTGCCGTGTCCCAAGAAAATACTAAAATAGTTCTATTATGGGAGTAATGAAAGCGATTTAGAAGAGAACCACACGAGGTATTATCTGATATGAGAGATGCGTTTATAAATGGGAAATCTCGGCTTATATGGGAGAGGCAGGCACTAATGTCATATAATATATAAACCTAGCTAGTCCCATATATATACAAACTGATCAACCCTAATAATATTACATTTTGTCAACGCACTAACGCTGGTAGATTTTGAATATAAATTGTTCAAATTAGTCATGTAGTGACAATGTATAGAGGGCCACTTCTTTGTGTCTTCAACGCCTACATAGATAGTGCACAAAAAGATAAGAGATAGATATATTAATAAATAATTGACATTAACATATCTGATATGGTTTAGCATAAACAAATTAAAAAATTAAGACAGCTAGCTTGACAACATAAAACTAGGTATGGCAATGTTGTAGGAAGCTAAAGATGAGCCTCTACTGGTATTAGCATAGATGGAGACCACATTGTGCAAGTGGGAATAGGTGCAGTGAACTAGTTTCCTTATTATTTTTTTTTAATAAGTCTAATGAGTAATGACACAAAGATTGGTTTTCATAACTGTGTGTTAGTCAGATAATATATTGTGATTGGTGAATAATAAAAGTGATGTGAGTTGATGATAGAGACATGTGAACGTAATATTGCACTACTCACAACTCAACATCTCAGGTAAAACAAGTCGTGAAAAAAGTTATAATTAATATTGCATGTTTTTTCTTTCTCTTTTGATTATTACTTTTTTGGATTCTTCTTGTTAAATCTTCTTTCATCTACCTAAACTCTAAAGTAGCCCAAGCCCCATAGACTCCTACTCCCCAACAGCAACACCCCCCAATTAAAGAAAAAATAATGGAAGACTAAAATTGTTCACCACAAGGCTGTTATTGCGGAAGACATTCCATGCATTTAGTCATATAAACTCTATGATTTATGTTAATTTAAACCATATGTTGCATAAAAGACAAAACATGCCATTAGCTAGCCATTAGGCATTTGCAAATAGACATTTGAAGAGGTCTTTTAAAAAAAAAAAAACGGTGATTTTGCCTTTTTTGGTAGATGGGTATTGAATGGGTCAAACGGGTGGGTTTGATGTCATTTAACCCTTTTAATTCGACTAATTAAGTTCTTCATGGAACTTTTAGATGAACTAAATAATTAACTACAGGACATCCCTTTCCATCTTTCATTTCTACATAAATATATGGGGAAATTGCACTTTCCCCCTTTAACTATTGGGTCCTATCTCAATTCCCCCCTTTATCTATAAAACCGAACAATATCCCTCTTTATGTATTGAAAATATGCAAATAACCCCAATTGTCTAATTTTATGTTAAATTCCAACAAAATTAACGAAATGTTTTTATTTATTTTGTCAATTTCTAGTCATAATACTCAAAATCTATCATTATATATTAATATACTATAAAAATATTATGTTATTTTGGCTTGGATTTAACATAAAATTAGACGATGGAGGCTATTTGCATATTTTTAATACATAAAGGGGGAAATTGCTTGATTTTATAGATAAAATGGAGAATTGAGATGATTCAATAGTTAAAGGGAGAAAAGTGCAATTTGCCCTAAATATATCATAGAGTGAAAATTATTTCAAAGGAGGCCCCACTACTCTTTTCAATATATCTTAGAGGAATTTCACTTTGCAATATCTTAAAATGGTATTTTTCTCTACTTTATTCTTTTTTAAGGTGTGTATTTGACTGGCTTATATTTTGGTAGTTTATTTGCTTAAAAATAAGAAAAAAAAAATGGTTTTAAACAAATAAGTCAGCTTATTTGCTTAAGCCATTGTCTATTTCACCTTTAAGTAAATAAACTGTCAAAAACATACCTAACTAAATTAATCCCTGATAGCATGGAGCTTATTAGCTTGTAGATACAAATGTAATAAATATCCTCAAATTCAATTTTGTACAATATATTGATCACCCATGATCATTTAATTAATTAGAATATGCCACCCTGCACTAGTAATTTTTTTCCCCAACATTCAGTTGGGCCTAATATGCCATTGACCCTAAGTTTTATACATTTTATGTACCATACGGCTCGAGTTCCCAATCGAACCAAATTGCCAAAAAATAGCTACACCACTTACAAACTTGTAAAAGAAAGTAGCAAAACGATAAATTGTCATGCTGTCGCCCGCTACTCTAGGAATTGTAACCATCAATCATGCGTGTAGGGCGTGCATGCACCACCTCCTTTTTCTTCAATATGACAAGTATTGATGATGAATATGGTTAATTTTAAGTTTTAACTATGATTTTATCATTAATTAATTGATTAATATATCAATTTAATCTTGGCCCCAAAAGGTTTCATGAACGCTTTAAATTGTGGGGGCTATGAGCCTATGAGTAATTAGAACATAGCTAGTTTGCATATTGTCCAAAAACCAAAATGAAGCAAAGTTGGCTCTCTAAGTCTATGAAGGAAGATGTTATGAAGCAAGAAGAAGTCATCGATCGAGAATTTAGCAAAAATGATGCGTTGGTCAATGAAGATAATGGGAAAGTTGAATTACAGACTGGTTTAGAAATTGCGGCTCAAAGTGCAAGAGACAAGGGAGATAATGAAAGTGATGTCAATCCTCAGGCCTTGAGCCAAGAAGGTAATTTTGATGGTTGGATGTATCTCTTAGACTTATTGCTGCAACCATAAATTAAGAAAGCAAATAAAAAATTGTCAGCTATTGTATTCGTAAGTTGAATTTGCTTTTGAGTTTGGTTGATGATATTGATAAAAGTGGACTTTGTCAAGATGATGGTTGATTTTTTTGCAAAGATTATCATGCTTGCAAGTTGCAATTATTTTGGTTGTTGTGTGCTGCTTCTCTTTTTTAAGCTTCCCTAGGAGGCTATGAGATTTTTAGGGTATGCTTATGTATTTGTGTTAAGGCATTTTTTTTTTTTTTTTGCTACGTTAAGTTGTGTTGGGGGATTGAACCCTGAACATTTTCGTTGAGGATGTTAAGAGGTGTCAACTGAATCAATTAAAAGTATATCTTTCTTAATGATTAAAGTCCACTGTATGCACCTTAAAAAAGAAGAAAAAGAGCTTTAGATTCCCAACTTCCTAACTGATTATGAAATTCTTTACATATCTAGTTCAAACTCCCTTGGATGTATCTGATTCTCGAACCATAGTCCAACTAATTAATGAAGTTTATTATTCTGGACTGCACTTTCTAGCATCTCTAGCAACTTGCTATTGAATAATTCCCTAGGAAGCACCTTATTTTATGGTATACTTCACTTAAAATTTGAGGCTACAGCTTAAAAAATAGCAATTCACATGCGCCACTATGAAGTTTATCCTTTAGGGAGTAGGGCTAGCTGGGGTGGGGAAACATTGTTAGTTTAAAAAGGGACATTTTATATTCGTTAAATTTTTAACTTTCAAATACTTTTGCTAACATTCATGCACAAAGGTGCATTTAATAGTTGTAACTTGTAAGTTTTAATGTAGGATATATATGATGTTTAGAGCACTTTACCATTTAAACTCATACCTTTTGTATTTTATTCAATATGTTCAATTCATATATTATTAGTGTATTTGTGAGCATTTATTTTTTTATTACAACAACTATTTAAGTATAATCTTATACTTTATATTATTGTATATTAGAATATGAGGAATTGGGGGATGTTATCCCATTAATTATGATGATTAGTATGTTAACATTCTCATAAGCGATGCAGGTAGAGTGAGCAAATCATGACCTTGTCACAACATACATATTAAAAAGTCATATAAAATTTATTATATATATATAGCTTTATATGGACAACAAAGATACAATTCATTTTCTTTTATTCTCTTGTAAATCATTATTTTCATTTGTTTTTAAACTTGTGGATCTCTAAATTAATGTTATACTAAGCTTTAAAAAAGAAAAAGAAAACTCAACATTATTGTGAAAATGTTATGTCCGTAACTTTATTGAAAAGAAAACTCGAATGGAAAAAAGATATGAACTCTAAATTCATGTTGACAGTTGTTAAAACAACAATGGGCGTCGTTATAACTTTAAAAGTTGTCTTAGAAAATCTTTTGGTAATAACAGTGTAAAATCTTTTGCAAACTTATTACAAATAAAGCATCCAATCACGATATTGGTACTCGCCTCAAGAAACTAAATAACGGTGTAAAATAATATTTTCGTAAATAAGCTAACACAAAGTGATTTAAAAAAAAAAAACTCAAACCGCATGATAATGCCCAAATCAAACACTCATTCCATTTTTCAATTGCTCATCATAGCAAAGTCAGACAATGTGACTTTGTTAGATATATGATGTAGGGATAGGTGGCCAGATTTGCATAGCATGAGCGAGACTGATTGATAATCAATACACATTTGTGTTAGGATTTTAATCATAGCAGCTGACGATATAGATATCAGTTTGCTTTATAACACTCTTGATTTGTTTAATGCTATTTCTTTGATTCTTTCTACCCTAATTAGACGCAAGATAAACAGAAGAGTTTTGGTAGTACCAAAATTTAAGAAATGCATAGCATCTAAACCTAATCAATACGGAGACAACAGTGTTTGTAAAGCGTCATCTGCGACGTAATCTTCAATTATTTTATCAAAGTCGCTTGATATGAACTGGTTTAATTCTTAAAACAATTTGATAATGTAGTTATATTATTTTTCTCTTTGGATTTCCTAAAAAATATAAATATATTTGGAAGTAAGCATCAATCTAAATTCCAATCCTACGCCTAGCCTTTATTTATTTATTTTTAAACGTTAAATAAATGTACTGTTTACATTTTTTACTCAAATTAGTGGAACAAAAGGATGAAATCTACTGCATATTCCTTTTTATCCTAATTATTGTTAGGACCACAATCTTTATTTATTAATTATTGATGAAGTAAGTTGTGATTAAAACAATATCATTCATATAAACTTATCGACAGTTTTTTATTAACATCAGTCACATCATATACCATCTCAATTTAGTTATAAAAAATATTGTGAATGCTTTTATATTTCAATATTATTTCTTTTATTCCTAACTTCCTAAAATATTAGATATGACTCACTTGAGAAGAGCAAAGTACATCGTTTTAAATGTTCTATTTTGAGCAATTGAAAAATGAGATGCGCTAGGAAGTAGGAAGTAGGAAGTTGGCACACAGATTTGAGCTTCTGATCCTCTTTCTCACCTGTATGGTACATTTCTTATTATGGGTTTTTTTACCTTGATTATCTAGACTATGGCCATCACAAATAACCTTATAACCTTATTTCTTATATAGTGTGAACACTAAGATCACAAAGGGACTTAATCTTTTGGTAAAGGATTGTATTTGGAATCTCTTAATAATATTATATGTCAATTATTGACGGTTTTACGAGGTATATAGTTTATCTAAACTCTTTTGTAATTGAATTGCAAATTTTCTAATATTATCCATTTCATCATAACAAATAAAAGGTAAAAAATGTGGAGAGAATCGACTAAGGTATGAACTGGACACGTATTTTTTTCTCAACGGCCATCGCAAATTGGGCTAAAGGCTAAGTACCAAAAACAAAAGAAAAAGGTAGTCAATTTTAATGGTCAAAGAAAAAGCTCAAAAGTAAGTTGTATTACCCATTATGTTTATGATGGTGCGTCTATGTCAACTGGGATAGTTGGGTCCCTGAAACCTCAAAAATTTGAAAATTGGTAAGAATGAAAAGAACAGAACCCGCATGATAGATATATATATAACCCACGTTAGTTGCGACAGACTTTGCAGAAATTACGATGCAACTTGAGTCAATGGTGTTGTGAGTTGTTATCATATATTACAAAATAGTACAATGTTATTGTTGGTCTAAAACTATAAATTTCCAACGGAAGCCGTTATATATGACCATATAACATGTTACCTATTCTCATCAAAAAAAAAAAAAAAAAAACATGTTACCTACACCAGGTAGGTACACCTTTTGCTAAGCTTCCTTCGAGTCAAACCAAGACTTTCGCATATTTATTAAGTCACCATGACCATATACGTTGACACATTAATAGATGTCCATTTAGCACAAATTTATCCTAGCAAAAAGAACAATTAGAAACAAAAAAGAAAATAAAAGATTAATTCAAAACAACTAAACAAGTGTGGTTACATATTGAGAGAAAAGAGGGGGTTAAACATTTATTTGTGTTAGCATATTTTGTAAATTAATTAACGGGTGTAGCTTTGAACACGTGCTTAGCGTGTTGCAATCGATATAATAATACATTATTATAATAAAATTGGAACAAATAACACGAGTGGCTGAGGTTGAGAAGACAAAGTGGGGAAGATGAATAAACAATGATATAATATAAGTTTTCTTCTTCTTTTTGGCTAAATAACCAATTATTGTATTAAAAACAAACCCAAGGCATTAAACCTTTCGCAAGGAATCAAGTAACGCAGTGGGAAAGGAGTATATAATATAAGATATTACTATATAAAATTATAAATATATACATATAATATTCTACATTTTTTGTTTTGTTTTTTCACGTATCTTATGTACCATATCTACTAGAACTATTGTCAAAGCAAAATGACATATTAAGGCTGAAAACTGAAAATTGTAACTTATATTCAACACTGAAAAAGTATTATGTCTACATCCCCTCTCTCATGATATGATTGGATATCAACATCACAAATTGTTTCTTTCGCGTTCTCTTTTCTTACGAGCAAACTTGTAAATTTAGAGCTTCAAACATTAGAAAATTACTAGCAAGTGCTTCATCATTGTGAATCCTGTACATTTAGAGCAAAAAATCAATAGACTTTCGTATCTCTTTAAAATTTCTCTCCGTGTGAGAGAGGGTTTTGGCTATAAACTAATCATTTCGACATATTTGTACATCACTCATTGACAAATTACAAACATAGTTTGCCACAACTCTAGAGCAAAACAATAAACTCTTATGCTTCTTTGAAAAATTCTCATCATGTGAGAGAGGTGATACAAAAATTAGAACTTCCGTTATTGAAATAACAATGCACTTTTTTCAAAACCTATGGCATCTTAAAAAAAAGAAAAAAAAGTCACCACTTTGAAACTTATATATAAATTAAAAGTAGAATGATATAAAGACTTTCATGTTTAATTAATTGAAAACTTTCCCCGCTCTTGCCATGGCTGCATGGCACGCATGCACCCCCATATTAGTCATTACGGAGGTGATGGATACTAATTGATCATTCATTCGATTAATTTTGGCTGCAAAAGATATAACATGAAAGGCTTGATCAGGTATCCAAACTTCCAATGATGACAGAATTCGGCTTATTCAGATCAAACTCTTCGGCGCCACCCATGTGAATTAAGACCAGAAATCAACATGCTAGCTCGGAGGTGAGCCGGTCCCTTTCACATAATCTCTGCAACTTTCTAGTACAATGACTAACTTGTAAAGACCACACACCTGTAGACGTATATGTTGTGGGACATTGGTTGCATTCAACTATCACTTTTATGTTATGGTTAGGTTTGAGAGGAGAATTCAAACAAAAATTCTCCATCAAACAATATCATTACTTGTAAGACACTCGGCCATTGTCTTCGTGTTTTATAAGATGCTAAACTATTTTCAAAAGGCCTTAAATCTTATATTACCAAGATTTGATCCTACTAATTTGAGAGGTATGATCAAAAGTGTACAAGTTATCTTTTAAGTACCATGAGATATTATTAAAGAGAACAACTTTGAGCGAACTAGCTACACGTCATATATACTATATACCATATGATAAAAATTGGATTTTAGCTAGAAATGGGGTTGCGCCAATTGTTTATTTTGTCTGACTCTCCTTACGTCAAGTGGTTACTCTTAATTAAAGATTTGGATAAATAACATAATTCCCTTATATTTTGGAGTGAATTTTGATTAATTTCTAGAATTCAATAAAAATTAACTTAAATTAAAACAAATAAAAATTTGATCCTAAAAGCCGTGATTGCATAAGTGAATGTTTTCTCTCTAGGACAAGTGGTTACGTTCTAGCTCTTTGCACCAAGTGAGTACCCTTAATTAAAGACTTTGACAATTAAAGAAGAACGGAGTGGGGTTATGGGGCGGCGGAGAGAGGAGGAAGAAGATAAGGGAGAGGAGAAAAAAGGAAATAAATTGCATTTTGAAATAATTTATTTATTAAGTTTTAATCTAAAAAATAAATCTTATATTGAGATACTTTCCATTGCAATGCACATGTAGCATTTTTCGTCAATTATATTAATAGAAGCTAATAGAAATTTGACTTGGACAATTATCAAAGTTCAAATTAAGGTTTCTAATTTTAAATTAAAATGTACAAGAAGTCTATCTAATTTTAATCGAAATTTTAGGGGACGTTTTTGAATTTTTCCTTAATTATTAATATAGCTTACTTTTAAAATTCTATTACTAAAATTTAAAAACCAAAATTAAAATACCATCTCGATTAAAACTCAATTATCAAAAGTTTTAAGATATTTGAAAAGAGTTTCATTATTTAATTGATAAAAACTTGAACTTACATGATGTACATTGGCATGAGCATAATATGATAATACTAAGATATGTTAGGGTAAAGGGTTACCGTTTAGCAAGTAAGGATGTCTCATATTCCATTAAGTACTGTATTTTTCAGGTTTTAGTAGGTTCACGTAAATTTTAAAATGGTATATGAAATATTTTTGATGAATTTTGGTGGGTATTGAAAATGCAAGTTATTGGTTAACTATTGCATCAGATGTGTGTGGTAGCATTTGAACTTAGAACTGGGCCTTGATTAAACTAGATAGCAATTTGTAAATGCTTTCTTTCAATTCTAATACGGAAGCAAGATGACTTCTTCTAAAATGCTATCCAATTATGCATAATTCATGGTGGCTAGAAGGACTCCATATTTATACAAGGCAAAAAGTAGAGATCCATGGTATCTTTGTGCTTGGAGCAATGAGGCAGTATGAATTGTAGAATCTTCTATGAATAGAAAATTTGCTCTTTGAATATTATCAGAGAGAAAATTGGAGATAGCATAATTGGGGAGAAGAGCATATATAATAAGATCACGTAAACTCTTATACAAATTTCTAGTAATCTACTTTTTTTTCTTTTCTTTTTGTATAGCATAATTTCCCTTATCCATATAGATTTCCATTTTCAAAACCATATATATGCACACAAGTACTTAAAGCTAAATCAACATGATCTTATAATAAATGATCATAATTGATTCATCCTAATCATCGATTGTGATGGACTAAGAAGTGTATAGGCATCATGACCATTGTTTATGCTAATATAGGGACGATGAGTTGGACTAGGCAGAATTAAAGAATAACCTTTAGCAAAGCCACAACCAGGACTAAAATCCTCGCTGCTGTCCATCTCGGCTAACACTTTGTAGAACAAATCAACGTCACAAGGAAGCACGAGAGGGCCTTCACTATTGTACCCAAATTCCAATTCAGCATCCTCTAGCAGCATCACGAACAAAGGGTGATTAACAAACTTGATCTTGATCACAAATCTTTGTTTTTGAGGTCCAACATAGACTGAGAAACAACCTTCCGGAGCTACTTGACATTTCTTTTTGCGCTTGTTTTTGGTCTCAGATGATGTTTTGGTGCAGTGCCATGGTTTGCTCTTTGTCAATGAATCATTGAACGTGGTACGTGAACATGTTTTGGTGCCAGCTCCTAGTGATAGACATCGTTGCCATGCCTTGAACATCAGAGTTTTCTTCCACTTACCTTTTACAACATCCATTTCTGCAATTGAATGATATTACAAGAAAAAATGGCAAGCAAAGACAATCTAAGTAGCTAGCTATGCCAATTAATTATGGCACGTTACACTTAATTCTTGACCTATTGCTCAAAATTCATCTTGAATACACGTATATGATAATCTAAGCAAGATGGTATAAGATGGAGCTAAGAGCTAGAGAGAGGGGTTTTGTAATAGACACTTTCATTGAAAGATGTGAATCCAAAATGGAAGAGAAGTAGAGAAGTAGAAGGGAAACTCATGAGGTATGTATGGTTAGAACTTAGAATACGCGTATATATAAGCTCAACCTTTGAAATTAGAGGCGGCAAAAGTGCAATTATATAGGGAAAATTATAGACCCATACTCCATTTGCAAACTAATAATTTGGTATTTTGTCAACACACAAACGCAGCAAGATTTTGAATTTAAATTGTTTAAATAAGTTAGATAGTGACAAGAGAGGCCACTTGTTATGTCTTCAACGCCCATATGGTCAACAAAAGATGAGGAAATAATTTTAAAATTTTCAATTTCTGCATATGGTACAAAAATAAATTGTTAAAATAAAAGACAACCGAGAGAATCATGCATTTGCAATCATGATCAGAGCAATATTGAAGGATTTTGTGAGACCAATAGAAGGGTATAAAGTAAGCCTTTATTGGTAGAGGCCTGAAGACCACGTCGTAATTGTAAGTGGGAGCAGGTTTAGTCAACTTCTTGGAAGTGTAACCGTTTCTTATCGTTTTGAATCGAAACCATGATTTTTTTTCAAACCAATCCATTGCTGTTACTCAGCAACTAATCACCAATATATGCAGGAAATTAAATTCAATTTTATAAAGAATATTTATTAGGACGATATATAATTAAATTAGAAATTGTTAAAAAAAAATATCAAATATAATTTAAGGACAGAGTTTACCTCTAAAGTCCAAACCAAGAAATTCATAAAACCATCTATATGCATAGGCGGATCTAGTCTAGGGCTAGGTGGGCATGTGCCCACCCTCAAATATTTTTTTAAAACATTATTAGGTATAAAATATAAAAAATATTTGGATTTTATAAAGTGTTCACCCTTAATTTTTTGGATAATTCTATAATACTCACACTTTTTTTGGTGCGTGTAGTACTTTTAATATATAAAATGTCACATTGATGGTATTAGTGTCACACATGATGGTAATTACCCCACATATGTTGGTACCTATGATCACATTACTTGATACCCTAAATTTTTTATTTATTTATTTAAATTTAATATATATAAAATTGGAGAGTACCAACATCACATTGGATAGCACTACCATCACATATGATGACAACTACATCATATTTGATGATAACAATTGAGTGGGTACCAAACTCACAAAAAGAGTGAGTATTGTAGAATGACCCTAATTTTTTTGTTAAATTTTTTTTTAGGTATATATATATATGTAATATATATATATATATATATATATATATAAAACTTACTAACTTTCCAGTTGTGACTGCCATTGTGGAAATATCATTTTCAGCTGAAGATTGTGAATAATCGATTATGTAGTCGAATGAGTGATTAATGAATGGATGACAACTTGGTTGTATATATAAAGAAAGACATTTCTTGTAGTATTAATAATAGAATTATAATGTAACGGTTTCAAAATATGAAACACACGTCGAAATCAATTGTAAAAGGCTATAATGAGCTTCTTGTTTGTTACTTTTTGGTTATATAAATAATGTATATCGACTTTTGGCTTTTTTTGTATTATGTCTATTAAACTTTGGGATTAAAAGGTGCCCACCTTAGATTGAATTCTTGGATCCGTCCATGTCCACGTGTGTTATTTAAACAAATTTAATCACATGCATGATTATTCAAATAGATAATGTAACTAAAAGTAAACGTAGATATTTATTTAAATTATCATATAGTGGGTTGGGGATATTTTCCTCTAAACTAGTTCGAACATAAACTCTATCATAATTTAATCATCGAGTTGCCTTATTATATTAAAACAATGAGTTCAAATCAACTTTAACTAATCTCACCTAAAAAAAAAAAAAGAAACTCATTGGTGTTTTAAGTTTTAACATGATGATAAAGAGCAATCATTATGGAGTCGACACCAAATTTCAAATCCTTTCATATCTATAATAAAAATTATAAATAAATAAATAAAATAAATATATAATATAATTTTAATTTCTGATTATTATAATATAATATAATATTTTGATATAGAAAAAATGTGAACTTTCAAAAGTATAAGAAAAGGTCAAACAATTTTATTTTAGATATTATTTGTTAAATAAAAATATATAGTTTTAGTTTATATATTTTTTTTTGGTAAATTACATTTTAAACCCTATAGTTTAGGGGTGTTAACAAATTAAACCCTATAGTTTCCAAAGTAACAAATTGAACCCCAAAGTTTCAAAAAGTAACAAATTAAATCTCAAAGTTTCAAAAGTAATAAATTAAACCTTGAAGTTTCAAAAAGTAACAACTTAAACCTCAACTCATGTAAGTAAAATAAGGGTTTTATTTGTTACTTTTTGAAACTTAATGATTTAATTTGTTACTTTTAAAAATATATGGTTTAATTTGTCACCTTATGAAACTTTGGAGTTTAATTAATTTGTCACACTCCCTAAACTATAGGGTTTAAAATACAATTTTCCCTTTTTTTTTAATTTTTTTTTTTTTAATTTCAGATGACCGTAAAAGAATACATAGGTGTACATACTAATTAAAGTTGAATTTACGCATTAATAACTGATAACTAATGTTTTTTTTTTTTTTTATAAGATAACTGATAACTGATGTCGATCTAATTGGCTGAAGCTATTGTAGTTTCCTAGCTAGGATGACTAAATTCGACGTACTTGAACTTAAAAGTCTTTTTAATTTTTTATCCAACTTAAAAGTCTTTCACTGCATGGATTAGGCAATTGAATTGAGTTGATGTTATGTACTATTACCATCACCCCTTTTGGGCTGCAATATTTCGATTATCCATGCTAGATGTATCTATTGCTGAATGATTATATCCTTACAACATTTTGTTTTGGGGATTGAATCCAGAAATTAATTAAACCCGCGAGACACTCATTTATTTCTTGCAACTTGCTTATAGTTGACCAATGACCAGCTCCTAGATATAGAGCAATTTGTAGGTCAGAATTCTGGTAGATATGCACAATTGCACAACATGTTGGGACCGATTCCTATATGGCTATATACGGTGAAACGATGACTTTTTAATGAATTAAATGAAAACAAAGAGGTGAGGCTATTCTTCGGTTGACATTACATTGTGAAGTATGGAACAGGCCGTGATACACTATACTTCAAATATGAATAAAAACCATGTTATGTACAACACCACTGCCCAACATTAAGCTCCCACCAAGTCAAACCAATTTTTTTTTTCTTCTTCTTTTTCTGGAGACATTTAGAGTTTAAAATCCTTCCTCCCCTAATTATTGATTTATTAAAAAAAAAAATTCTAACAAAATCAAAATTTTAAAAAATAAATAAACAAGAAAACAGTATTACAAATAAAGTTTACATCAGACAATGAACCTCAATCTGGATCGCCCCCCAAAATATTAATATTAGCAGAACCAATATTGTTAAATTAAATGTGGTGGCATTACCATTTACTAGGAGGATATGTAATAAGATTATTTTTATTAATTTTGTTTTGTCTTAGTGTTTGAATATTTATACAACAGTAAATAAGCGGTAGGATAAAAGACTCATATAATCTTCTTTCAGTTATATGTTTATGTCACTAAAGTAATTTAGCCAAAAAAAAAAGTCATTAAAGTAAATGATAAGGTTAAAGGGTAGAATTCTCTAGCTAATTCAATACAATTTCGAACTTTTTATTTTTTTTGTTGCTAAATAAAGACCTTTATTGAAAAACAAAGAGATTACATAAAGACCAAGACCCTATAAAGAGGGTAGAGAAAAACCTTACAAAAAGGGTAGTACAAACGCCCTACAACAACGAGGGAATACAATTTCGAACTTGCAATGTTGGAACGTTTACTCTTTACTGCACATGTGAACAACTCTGGAGGCCTATTTTAATAAACCACAAAGAGTAAATTGGTACAATTTGGACTAGCAAATAAAGAATGCGTACAAGTATCATTTTCCATATTAAAAAAACTTACTAAAAAAATTGGGCATTCGGCGGCTTCAACTGGTAGCTAGCTGTAGTTCAACTAAAACACGAAAGACTCTATGAAGTATTGAAGAGGCAGAGCGAGGCAACTAAATAAAAAACCATGACTTTTTTGGTTCTAATTTGTTATGGGCCTTAAGGGGATAACTCATAATTAACTCTATGGTTGTTTGGATTCTGTGGAATGCTTTTTATGGGCCCTAGTGTGATTGTAGTAGTTTAATTTGTCATGGGCCTAATGGCCGTAACGGGACAACTCTATGATTGTGTAGATTATGTGGATTGTGTGTGATAGCAAGTGTCCGTTGCCTATACGATATGTCGTGGTGAGTTTAAATCCAAAAATTTAATCCATTAATATGATGTCGTTTCATTACAAGTAATAGAATATCATCTATTATTATATATTTAGTAGGATCATTTATTTATCCAACCCAATCAAATTCATATCATAGAAGTGAGAATCCTTTATGTTTTCCATGAAATAACAAAGCCAAATTATTACTAGTTCTGGTTAAATTTGTATGTCATTCATAAAATCATAATATTTCTTTCTTATGTGAGCTTGTAAAAATTCTGAAAAAGTTGCAAAAAATTCTTTTATTCTATTTTCATATTTTGGGGATATAAAATCTTTTCTTAATCTTTCTTTGTTTAATTCAAAAGGTTTTGTAATCATATTAATTTGTGGATCATACATATGAGGAGAAAAATATCCCATATCAGAATTTGTTGGGAAATTTGGCTTTTTTGGAGGAACTTGTGAGGATGAAGGAATTTGAGAAGTCGTAGAGTAAAAGGTGAGGGGGACTTGTGAAGTTGTGGAGTAAAAAGGAACTTGTGAAGATGTGGAGTAAAAATGGGTATTTATTACGTTACCTTTAATTATTTCATCTAAATTTGGGGTAGGATAATTTGAGTTAGTACTTGGTTTCCTAAACTTGTCTAGATCTAGTTTTTGTGATCTATCTTATTCTTTAACAATTCTTAAATTATTTAATCTATCTATATTATGTCTTAAATCATCATCTATTCTTGAAATTTCTGGCAATTTGAGTTTGTTAAAATTACATCTTGGTGGTGACACTATTTTTTCTTTGTAAGGATTACTATATCTAGAGGAGCAGGAACTTGTGGATTTTCTAAAAGGCTGGAAATTTATGCTAATAGAACCATTTGGTTGCTGATCTATGTAATCTATGTCATCTTCTAAAGTATTTTGAACAGGAGTTGATTGGGTAACATTTCTTAGTAGCCATCTATTGGGTAACTTTACTTCATTCCAATTAATTTGTGTGGGGACTCTAGTATGGGAATCACATGTACTAGCTTGTAATAATAAAGTCTTGCCTTTCGGACTTTCCATCAAAACTTGAGGTTCTAAAGTAGTTTTCATTAATTTGTAGTAGATTCTATAAACAATTACTAAAGGTTGAGCACCTTCTAGCATATTATAACCTGAAGTTTCTATATTTAATTCTAAAGTTTGTAATACAGTTTCATCAGTTAAAGATACAGCAAAATTTGGATAACAATTAAAATAAATTGGTCCTTGGAAAAGGGATGATTCTACCATTCCTAATAAAGCATCTTTATAAATCTTAAATCTACCATCTCTTAAACATAAAAGAACACTAGTATTTAATCCTTGTCTTGTTAAAGGTTTGACCGCAACTTGAACTAAACCAAAATGTATAAATGAAAAGTTTTTTATATTTTTGTCAATATCATCACTATTGAGTAATTGGAGAGTTTCAAAACTTTGTTTCAAAGAGTAAGGTCTTTCTACAGTTTTTATTGTATAATTTGAAAGAAATGAAATATTTGAAAAAGTTGTTTTCTTATAAATTTTATTTTGTGGGACTAAAGGTAAATACAACTCTGCCAATTTTTATCTGAACTAACATTTGTTACGCTAACTTCTTCTTTATTAACTGTATCAGTCTTGGAAGACATCTGAGACCTAGAGCTAGAACTTCTAAGATTATTCATTTTTAAACTTACCAATTCTAAGGATTTCTGGGCTTTTGTAGGAACTGTGAGACTTTTATGAGGCTTCTACTAGAACACTGCCTGGACCACCCTAAAACGCCTATCCTCGGCTAACACGGACTAACCAACGGCCTTACGCTTACCAACGCAGGCAGCTCACCGACTCGCACACAGTCTCTACTCCAACACAAAAAAGCTTGGAACAGGCAAATCTTGCAATGAACATACTTAAGAAGACACTTGGCTCTGAAATGATAAAGATGAAATTGCTAGAAATGGAAAGAGTAAAAGAAGTATGGAATAAATAAGCTGCAAATAAAATTAAACTAACAATAATAAAATCTGAAAATAATTAATTAAAATGAAATTCATAATTCATTTGATAAACTTACAGAGATAGCTTAAGAGATACAAAAGGAGAAGGTTTTGTTCTCTAAGAGGGAGGGAGAGAGTTTGCTAAAGGGAACTAAGAGAAGTGGTAATAAGCGGTAAAATGAGCGGTGCCTTCTACAAACCAGAAGGATAGTTTATATAGAACTTGAAAAGTAAAATGAACAGTAACTTGAATAATAATTTGATCAGTGACTAGGGTATTTGAACAGTAGTCTTGGTAACTTGGAAAAGTAGAATCTGAATAAAATTTGAAGTTTGAAATTTGTCCGGATCTTCTCGCCGAAAGTAGTCTACTTTAATTTGTCAGGAATCTTAAACCGAAAAGTCTACTTTAATTTGTCAGGAATCTTAAAACTTGTCTGGAGTTTTTGAACTTGTCAATTTGAAATCTTTGGAATCTTGAAAACTTGTCTTTATTTGGAGCGCCGAAAGTAATCTTCTTTATGTCAAATCTAGTAGTGAAAATTTGAACAATAATTTGAAACTTGTCTTTTGTGCTGAAAGTAATTTGATTTTGCATCTTGTCAGGATTCTTATGTAATTTGAGATCAACGACTGAGATGATGCCGACAATCTAAGTGTCTAAGTGTCCATATTGTGGATAGCTTCTTCATTAAAGTCATAATCTTCTTCATCTTCGTAGTAGGTGTAGTCTTCTTCTTCGAGGATTTCATTTTCGTGGAGTTTCCAGTATGCAATATATTCTTTTGTAGTTGGACTGTTCCATAACAGGGGTTCTGGATATGAGTTAACTTTATTTCTAATTTCTGAGTAGATGGTCATATGGGAAGTTTGTGCTAAACTTCTAGGGATCAGATCTTCTTGGAATCTCATTTGGATTATATTGTACATATGGGCTCTGCATCTTTGAATGTCCGTAACAGAAAACTTGTAATTTGTTGGGTCAATTTGATTATAAAATCTTTCGCTATCATTTAAGGAAGAGGCATATAAGCAAATAAAATGGTAACTTGGTAGAAGTTTATAGGAATGGTTATTTTTATTGACCCATTCAGGAGGAATTGAGTCAATATCTATGAAAAAGGACTTGTTTGGGAATAGGTTTAATTCACAGGATTTTTTTGAGTTTATAAGGGAAATTTGCTATCTTGACTTTATCTGAGAACCAAATTTTTGAAACCATACCATAGTCTAAAGGGAGCTCTACAGTGATTGGTGTCATACTATCTATAGGAATTGGCAAAGAATTGGGGCAGATATCTAAATTAATACCAATTTGAACGAATTGAAATAATAAACTTTGTTGGTTACCTAAGTATCTATCAGTAATATGGGAGGATATTCTAGGAATGGTGACTTTGTTGTTAAAAAAGTACTGCTATAATTTGATCAATAAACCTTGGGACCTATCTTCAGCAAGTTGGAAAATCTTATTGTTGAGTTCTTGTGGTAATCTAAGAATTTCTGTTTCTATACTTTTCTCTTTATCTAGTGGGGATAAAGGCTGTTTGTCAAGAGACAAGTTTTTCAACTCACACTGCTCACCTTTGTCTTTTACCAGTGGGGTAAAAGCATCTTGGCCTAGTAGGGGCATCTCTAATGAATTTGTAATTTGAGTATAGTTGCTGCTAGGATCTTGAGAGATAGTTTGGACACCTGTAAAAAAGGGAAATTGCTTGCTGTCTATGGAATTATTATTGAGCTGACTAAAATAATATGTTAAGGCATTAACGCTGTCTAGAAATTTCCTTCCATCATAACGAGTGTTCCAGAGAGCATCTAAAAGACACTGTTGTTCCTCGTTGATGGAGCTGGCTAAATTATTAAGTACTCTGAATTTAAAATTTGTTCCTTTGGGATAAAGAGGGAGGCTGTATCTTCCGAACTCTATCTTCTTCATCCTGAAAAGTATAATTTGTTAGTGCCTTTTATGTTATAAAACACTTAATAAAAAACTTGGAAAGAGTACTAAGTAATAACTTTAAATTTTGTTGAAAAGAGGGAGTAATTTGCAAAGTTTGTTGAGGTATTTTAGAAATTAAATTTATTTCTTTTGAAAATGAAATTTCTTTTAGCAAATTTATATCTCTTGTCATAGGTGGCATGACAAAAGGAAAAGTAATTTCTTGATCCAAAATTTCTGTAGTGAGACCCTTTTCTGAAATTTCTCTCATAGGATATAGTAAGGTTATAAAAGGGTTTCCTAATATTACTTTGTTAGTTATATTTTTTACTAAGACAAAAGTTGTTTGAATATAAATACCATCCCTACAAACATGTGCATTTGGTAATCTAAATTCTATATTTAAACTTGTTCCGCTAGCTTGAGACAGTCCTTCAGTGGTTTTTTCATAATATTTTGCTGGAATTAATTCTTCTTGAATACAATTTGAATCAGCTCCTGAGTCTAACAAAGCAACAATAGTAAAATAATATTCTTTGTTCACTACAATTTGAATTTCAGTATACCATTTTTGAAATAATACTCTATCTATTAAATTTATGAAAAGGTCAGTAGAATTTGATTTAGTTAGGAATTCTATATCATCATTTTCTTGTAATTTGTCTTCTAGCTCGGGAATAATGGGAGTTTGTTTAAAGAATTATTTTCTAATTTTAAAGCTAATAATTCTTGGGTAAATTGTTCATGAGCAATTTGAGAATCAGTCCTAATTTCTTTAATTTCTTGTTTTATGGAATTTATCTCTAGTTGAAGATCTTGAATTGTAGTTTGAGCTTTTTGTGTTTTAAACATGTCTGAAATATTAGTATAATTATATTTTGTTTTATCTGTTTTTGCTAATGGGGTAATTTGATGATCTGTTTGGGAAATTTTCTTTAAATACTCAAATTTTATTTCTGGATCCTCTATTTTGTCAATTAATTCAAAAATAATTTGTTCTGATTTTGTTAAGACATTTATAGTTTTCTTGCATGAACAGAAATCTTTGTTATCACAGTGACATAATTCTATCCCTTCTTCGCTGGAATTTTCTGAATAGGAACTATCAGAAGAGTTTTCAATTTGAAAAATTTCATTATCTGAGGCATTATCTTCTAAAGAGTCATTTGAGTCATTTTCTGAGTCAGTTTGTAAAATTTGTAAAAACTTGTTTTTTAATTGTTTTGTATTGTATTTATTAATATCTATTTTATTAATTTCTTTCTTAACTTTGCAATTCTTTTGAAAATGTCCAGTTTTCCCACATCTATAACAAACAGGTTTTTATCTTTTTGTTTTCTAAAATTTTTAGTTTGTGGCTTAAAATTAGAGTTTTTGTAGTTTTTGTTATTATAAAATTTGTAGGGTTTATTTCTTTTATTACTATTGTAATTTTTATAATTATTTTTATAAGTCTTTTGTTGTTTTCTTCTTTGTCTAGATGGGGCAATAGTTTTTAATGGTGAATAACCAAATTGTTCACAAAAATTTCCTAATTCTAATTTAGCATATTTTCTTTCTTTTTCTAGTTGGTGAGTCATTCTTAAATCATTGCATAAATTTAATCCTACCTTTTGAATTGTGCAAATAATTTCACCATAAGTAGTTTGTGCATAATCTGTGTGACCTTTTTCAAATAATTTTTCTCTAACTTTGTAAGCAAAATAATGAGGTAATCCACTTATAAATTTTTCTTTCCAAAAAGCTTCAGCATTATCAGTTCTAATTAAGACTTTTGAAAGGAAAACATCTTTATACCACCTAAAATCTGACAAAGTATAACATCTTAAATTTTCTAAGCTATCATAAGCACTTTCTCTATAATCTGCTGGGTCTCCTACAAAATGTTTTGTTATAGCAAAAACTAAAGTATTAACAGCATCTTGAATTTGTAAACCATTTTCATCTACTATGGAAATTCCATTTTGAGTTCTTTTGTAGGCATTTGCTAACCAATTTCTATCAGTATCTGTTAAAGTATTATCCCACCAACCTTTTAATTGACCAGTAAAACCTGTAATAATTATATTTGCAATTTGGTGATTAGTTTTATTATTACTTTTGTAAACATTTGAAACCATAAGCATTTCATGTAATTCATTTAAAATTTCATATTGTGACATGCCATCAATATTCCATTCATATAAAGATTCAGCATTATAAGAATTTCTAACAGTTAACTCTCTTTCTTCAAATTGTAAATCTGGGGGAGTTGGTCTAGGATAAAAATTTCTTGTAATTGAAACATTTCCAGGGTATCTTGTTCTTGCAATACGACTTCTTAAAGGCTTGGCGTGAAAATCTCTTTCATTTGCAATTCTATTAATATTTAAATCTTTAAATTGATTTTGTAGATTTTCAATGTATTCTTCAATTTTTGGATTATCTTGTTTTATTTTATCTATGGTGTTAATTCTTTTGAATTGATTAGTTTGTTCCTTAGTTTGTGAGGAGGAAGCAATATTTGTTATATCTAAAGTTTGGAGTCTTTTAGAGAATTTCTTCTAATAAATCAGTATTGTCTTTTTTAAAAGAAACACGTAATTTTGGGGGTATTTCATGTGGTGTGAACAAAGGTTTTTCAATATCTAATTTTGTAGTTAGGTTTTATGGGATCAATTTTGTTTTCTATTCTGTCAAGTTTGGTACCTATGATTTTTAGATATGTATTTGAGTAATTGTTTTGTTCAATAATTTTTTCAAAGTTTTTGGTTTCATCACTTAAACTTACATTTTTCATGGGGGAGGCAAGTAGTTGTTGGTTTCTATGATTTATGATTATGGATTCATATGGGGGAAATTCTTCATGTACAACTTCTTTGCTTTCAACTTTTAACCAATTTTTTGTAGTTCTATTGATAGTTTGCATTTGTTTTTTGGCTAAGTTTATATTGTCGGTAACTTGTTGGTTTGTGTTGTTTGTAGTCATGAGAGTTTGTTTTGTAGCAAAATGAATGTTGTCGGCAATTGGAGTCAATAGTCTAGTCCTAGTCAATGATGGAGTGTTGGAAACTATATGTGCATGGTTTGTAGTCTTATCTTTTGTGATGATGGTGTTTGGAGTGGTCAATGGTCTATGTGTAGCTTCCTTTTAGAAAATCCACAAGTTCCTATTCCTCTAGATATAGTAATCCTTACAAAGAAAAAATAGTGTCACCACCAAGATGTAATTTTAACAAACTCAAATTGTCAGAAAATTCAAAAATTGATGATGATTTAAGACATAGTATAGATAGACTAAATAATTTAAGATTTGTTGAAGAAGAAGATAGATCACAAAAACTAGATCTAGACAAATATAGGAAACCAAGTACTAACTCAAATTATACTAACCCAAATTTAGATGGAATAATCAAAGGTAACGTAATAAATACCCCTTTTTACTCCACATCTTCACAAGTCCCCCCCACCTTTTACTCTACGTCTTCCCAAATTCCTTCATCCTCACAAATTCCTCAAAAAAGGCCAAATTCCCCAACAAATTCTGACATGGGATATTTTCCTCCTCATATGTATGACCCACAAATTAATATGATTACAAAACCTTTTGAATTAAATAAAAAAAGATTAAGAAAAGATTTTATGTCCCCAAAATATGAAAATAGAATAAAAGAATTTTTTGTAATTTTTTCAGAATTTTTACAAACTCACATAAGAGAGAAATATTATAATTTTATGAATGATATACAAACTGAAATTAACTTCTTTGAATGGTTTGATAAGTACTATAGGCCAAAATTTTAGCCAATAGAAACACAAATTCTTTGCAAAAACAAGCTACAAATAGGACAATCATCACAAAAGATAGAATATTGACTCCAAACCATGCACATGACATTCCTAACACTAGGCATATAGTTTCTAACACTCCATACACTCCATCATTGACTAACACTAGACCCTTGACTTCATTAACTACAACTAGGCATATCACTAGACTATTGACTTCACATCATACAATTGCCAGCAACATTCATTTGGCTAAAAAACAAACTCTCCTACCAAGTCAATATGGCCAAATAAATACTATAAAGAAAGACAAGAAAGACAACATTTACAAAGAGAAGAAAAAACCAAAGGTAGATAAGATACCTATAGTAGACCCACTGACAAAAAACTCTAGAGAAAAAGTAACCAAACAAAAACCCATTTGCTACAAATGCAAAAAGACTGGTCACTATCAAAACAATTGTGTATTTGATAAAAACTGTAGCCAGACTTCTAAAAGTAATTCTAAATTAAAAACTCTAGATCTCCATTCAGAAATAAATTCATTAAAACAAGAAATAAAGGAAATCAAAACATCTAGCTTTCAAATTACAGAAGAACAATTAGCTCAAGAGATGATAACATTAAAAATAAATAATAGTCACCCACAATATCCTATTATAGAAAAAGTGATTGAACCACAAGAAAATTGTAAACAAATTGTCCAATTAATAACCCAACCAAATTCTAAAGAAACTTTTCTAAATACAATTGACAAAATACTTTTCCAAAAATGGTACACTGAGATTAAAATAGTAATAGACAAGAAATATGTTTTTGAAACTATTGCTTTATTAGATACAGGGGCAGATTCAAATTGCATCCAAGAAGGATTAATCCCTAAAAAATACTATGAAAAAACAACAGAAAAACTTTCACAAGCTAGTGGTGCTAGTTTAAATATTGAATTCAAGCTTCCAAATGCTCATGTTTGTAGAGACGGTGTTTGTATTAAAACTACTTTTATTTTAGTCAAAGATATAACCTCAAAAGTAATATTAGGAAATCCTTTCATAGCTTTATTATATCCTATAAAAGAAATTTCAGAAAAGGGTCTTACAACACAAATTTTAGGACAAAAGATTACTTTTCCTTTCATCTTACCACCCATGACAAGAGACATAAATTTGCTAAAACAAATGTCATTCTCTAATGAAATTAATTTAATTTACAAATCCAAGATTGCTAGAAAAGAAAAACACCTCATGTTCTTACAACAAGATTTAGAATATAAAAGGATTGAAGAACAATTAGAACTTCCTTTACTGAAACAAAGAATTGAGAATTTTGAAAACAAAATAAAAAATGAAATTTGTGTGGATTTACCAAATGCCTTTTGGCATAGGAAGCAACATATTGTTAACCTACCTTATGAGCCAGATTTTAACGAAAGGACTATACCCACAAAAGCTAGACCCATTCAAATGAATCAAGAATTATTAGAATATTGCAAGAAAGAAATTCATGAATTACTAGACAAAGGTTTAATTAGAAAAAGTAAATCTCCTTGGAGTTGTTCTGCTTTTTATGTTCAAAAGAATGCTGAGATAGAAATAGGTGATCCTAGATTAGTCATAAATTACAAACCTCTAAATACTGCTCTAAAATGGATTAGGTACCTCATACCCAATAAAAAAGATTTATTTTCAAGAGTCCATAATGCTTCAGTTTTTTCAAAATTTGACATGAAAAGTGGGTTTTGGCAAACTCAAATTGATGAAAAGGATAAATATAAAACTGCTTTTACTGTCCATTTTGGACATTATGAATGGAATGTAATGCCATTTGGCCTGAAAAATGCACCTAGTGAATTCCAAAATATTATGAATGATATTTTTACTCTCCATACAAATTTTGCAATTGTTTATATTGATGACGTTTTAATATTTTCAAATTCAATAGACCAACATTGGAAACATTTAGAAACATTTATTAAAATTATACAAATTAACGGATTGGTAGTCTCTCCCACAAAAATAAAGTTATTTCAAGACAAAATCAGATTTTTAGGACATAACATTTACCAAGGTAAAATAACACCTATAGATAGAGCTATTCAATTTGCTGATAAATTCCCTGATGAAATAAAAGATAAAAATCAGCTTCAAAGATTTTTAGGAAGTCTAAATTATGTCTCAGAATACTACCATAATCTTAGAAAAATATGTCGCCCTCTTTTTGAAAGATTACAAAATAATCCACCACCATAGACTGACATTCATACCCAAATTGTTAGGCAAATTAAAAAACATGTTAAGACTCTTCCATGTTTAGGACTTCCTTCTCTTGGTTCTTTCAAGATAGTAGAAACTGATGCCTCTGAACTTGGTTACGAAGGTATTTTTAAGCAAAAGGTTCCAGAGTCAAATCAAGAGCAAATTATCCGTTTCTATTCAAGTGTATGGAATGCTGCACAACAAAATTATAATACAATTAAAAAAGAGATTTTATCAATAGTTTTATGCATTTCAAAATTCCAAGATGATCTTTTAAATAAAAAAATTTTTAGTTAGAGTTGATTGTAAAAGTGCAAAAGATGTTTTGTTTAAAGACGTTGAAAATCTTGCTTCCAAACAAATTTTTGCAAGATGGCGAGCTATTTTAAATATTTTTGACTTTAACATTGAGTACATTAAAGGTGAATTAAATTGTATTCCTGATTTCTTAACTTGTGAATTTTTATAGGGAAAATGACATCACCATACCAAAAATACAAATTGACAACTCATCTTGATAGGTCTAAAATCTAAAATGCCGTAGATTATGCAGTCAAAGCCCCATCATCTTCAAAATCACAAACTACCACACCCTTAAGATCTCCTAGTCCAAAACCACAAACTTCCCAAACTTCCTCCACAAATCTTCCACTTTCGAATAGATTTACCAATTTAGCAAATTTCCCTCCACTCCCCACTAAATTACCAACTTATGCACAAACTGTTACTGCATCTACTTTAAAGTCACCAGCAAGTTCAAATGACTCTCCATCAAACTCTCCATCACAAACTAATCCAAACAAACCTTTTCCATCCCTACAATCAGTAGAATCTCTTCAAGTTTTTAAAACCCCAGAAGTTAATATTTTCCCAATAGAACAACAAATTACCAATATTCACAACCCCAGACAAGTTGTATCCCATATGTTTCCTCCAGGGTGGTGCTTCCAACCAAAACATCCCCACAAAACACAAACTTTTTATGAATTCATTCTAGTTGACACAAGTTTTGTCCTACTAACCCATAATAAATGTAGATGGGATTCTTCCCGAACTGCATTTTCAAAATGTGTTATTAAAAATGTTATCAGTCCTTCTTCAATGGGATGTAGGGCCACCATGGTCTCCCAGAACATTTAGTCAAAATTTTCAACCTCAATATTATAATTATTATGATTATCAAGTTGCTTGGTATAATGCCTTTTATTTTCAAAATGATAGATTTCAACATTCATGGTTTTTCTTTTTTGACAAACATTTAGAAATTCAATCTCTTCCTGCCTGGTTCCAACATTGGTGGTTCCAATTTGGTCCAGAACCATCCATATTACCATCCAAATTGCTAGATGAAAAAACCAAAGGAACAGAAGAAAGAGTCCATTTTCCTTTTTCTCTTACCCAGATTTATGAAATTTTTTTGGCAAATTTCCAAACACCCCCAGCACTCTGCAAATTCCCCAAGTTATTAGCATTTTTTACAAGATACAGTCTTCCGTGGATTATGGGATGGGATTTTGCTTTCTCTTCCCCTTCACATAGGTTCATTGTCTGGTGGGAAAAATATATTGTTGATTCTAGTGATTACCAAAAAATGATCATAGATTGTAATTTGATAGACCCACAAACTAGATCCCCGTTTGTACTTCAAAAAATCCACAGCCCACACAAATACAAGCAAGACAAATAAAAAAAAGAACTAAAAAAGCAACTCCAAGATGCCCTTTCTCAAATCTCTGATGATTTTGATGATGATCAAGAAGCAGAAGCCTCACAGAATTCAAATTATTTTCAAGATTCCCAAGATCCATATGATTATTAATTTAGCTAGATAAGCAAGACTTCAAGCTTCAAAATGTGACTAGAGCAAATTACTCTCGGCAAATTCCAGACAAATTTCAAGATAAACTCCACAAGTTCCAAATAATTTTCAGAATGACAAGATAAGAGATAAAGCAAACTACTTTCGGCAGATGCAAGTTTGAAAACTACCTTCGTCAAGATTTGAATGACACACGTTTGAATGATGCAAGTTTGACTAAGAAATTACTTTCGGCACACAAGACCAGTTTCAAATTACTGATAAGATTTCATTGCTAGATTCCTGACAAGTTTTAAAGCAAATTATTGACAAATTTTTAAAATGGACAAGATGTAAAGAAGATTAAAGAAGACTACTTTCCTACTTTCAGCACTAGACAAGTTGTAAAGATAGACAGAAGAAGACTACTTTCGGCGAAGGACAAGTTTTAAAGATTTCAAGATTCCAAAGATTTCAAACTGACAAGTTCTAAAGCTCAGTGCAAGTTCAAAGACTCCAAACAAGTTTTAAGATTCCTGACAAATTAAAGTAGACTACTTTCGGCAAGAAGATCCGGACAAATTTCAAACTTCAGATTTTATTTAGATTCTACTTTTCCAAGTTACCAAGACTACTGTTCAAATACCCTAGTCACTGATCAAATTATTATTCAAGTTACTGTTCATTTTACTTTTCAAGTTCTATATAAACTATCCTTCTGGTTTGTAGAAGGCACCGCTCATTTTACCGCTTATTACCACTTCTCTTAGTTCCCTTTAGCAAACTCTCTCCCTCCCTCTCAGAGAACAAAACCTTCTCCTTTTGTATCTCTCAAGCTATCTCTGTAAGTTTATCAAGTTTATCAAATGAATTATGAATTTCATTTTAATCAATTATTTTCAGATTTTATTATTGTTAGTTTAATTTTATTTGCAGCTTATTTATTCCATACTTCTTTTACTCTTTCCATTTCTAGCAATTTCATCTTTATCATACTGTTTATCTGTTCCTGGTTGTCATTATGGTATCAGAGCCAAGTGTCTTTTTAAGTATGTTCATTGCTAGATTTGTTTGTTCTAAGCTTTTTTGTGTTGGAGTAGAGACTGTGTGCAGGTCGGTGAGCTGTCTGCGTTGGTAAGCGTAAGGCCATTGGTCAACCCGTGTTAGCCGAGGATAGGCGTTTTAGGGTGGTCCAGGCAGTGTTCCAGTAGAAATCTCGTAGAAGTCTCACAGTTCCTACAAAAGCCTAGAAATCCTTAGAATTGGTAAGTTTAAAAATGAATAATCTTAGAAGTTTTAGCTCTAGGTCTCAGATGTCTTCCAAGACTGATACAATTAATAAAGAAGAAGTTAGCATAACAAATGTTAGTTCAGATAAAAATTAGCAGAGTTGGAATTTACCTTTAGTCCCACAAAATAAAATTTATAAGAAAACAACTTTTTCAAATATTTCATTTCTTTCAAATTATACAATAAAAACTGTAGAAAGAACTTACTCTTTGAAACAAAGTTTTGAAACTCTCCAATTACTCAATAGTGATGATATTGACAAAAATATAAAAAACTTTTCATTTATACATTTTGGTTTAGTTCAAGTTGCGGTCAAACCTTTAACATGACAAGGATTAAATACTAGTGTCCTTTTATGTTTAAGAGATGGTAGATTTAAGATTTATAAAGATGCTTTATTAGGAATGGTAGAATCGTCCCTTTTCCAATGACCAATTTATTTTAATTGTTATCCAAATTTTGCTGTATCTTTAATTGATGAAACTGTATTACAAACTTTAGAATTAGATATAGAAACTTCAGGTTACAATATGCTAGGCCTTTAGTAATTGTTTATAGAATCTACTACAAATTAATGAAAACTACTTTAGAACCTCAAGTTTTGATGGAAAGTCCGAAAGGCAAGACTTTATTATTACAAGCTAGTACAAGTGATTCCCATACTAGAGTCTCCACACAAATTAATTGGAATGAAGTAAAGTTACCCAATAGATGGTTACTAAGAAATGTTACCCAATCAACTCCTGTTCAAAATACTTTAGAAGATGACATAGATTATATAGATCAGCAACCAGATGGTTGTATCTCTCAAGCTATCTCTGTAAGTTTATCAAATGAATTATGAATTTCATTTTAATCAATTATTTTCAGATTTTATTATTTTTAGTTTAATTTTATTTGTAGCTTATTTATTCCATACTTCTTTTACTCTTTCCATTTATATATATAAAGCAAAACTACTTTCGGCAAACTTGAATGATGCAAGTTTGAATGACAAGATAAGATATAAAGAAAATTACTAGAAAATTACTTTCGGCAAGTTTCAAATTATTGTCAAGATTTCACTATTAGATTCTTGACAAGATGCAAAGCAAATTATTTTCGGCAAGCTCCAGACAAGTTTCAAATTATTGACAAGGTTTTATTATTAGATTCCTGACAAGATGCAAAGCAAATTAGTTTCGGCAAGCTCCAGACAAGTTTCAAATTATTGACAAGATTTCACTACTAGATTCTTGACAAGTTTTAAAATCAAATTATTGACAAGATTTCAGACTGGATTCCTGACGTGGAAAGTAGACTACTTTCGGCACAAAAAGAAGATCCGGACAAATTTCAAATTTCAGATTTTACTTTTCCAAGTTATCAAGACTACTATTCAAATGCCCTAGTCATTGTTCAAATTATTGTTCAAGTTACTGTTCAATTTTTGCTGTTTACTTTTTCAAGTTCTATATAAACCATCATTCTGGTTTGTAGAAGGCACCGCTTATTACCGCTTCTTACACTTCTAGTACTTTAGAGAAAATTTCTTGTAAACTCTCTCCCTTTCCTTTCCCTCTCAAAGAACAAAACCTTCTCCCTTTTGTATCTCTCAAGCTATCTCTATAAGTTTATCCAAGTTTATTAAATGAATTATGAGTTATGAATTTCAATTTCAATCAATTATTTTCAGATTTTATTTTTGTTAGTTTAATTTTATTTGCCTGTTCCAAGCTTTTTTGTGTTGGAGTAGTGACTGTTAGCTAGTCGGTGAGCTGTTTGCGTTGGTAAGCGTGAGTTCGTTGGTCAGCCCGTGTTAGCCGAGGTAGGCGTTTTAGGGTGGTCTCGACAGTATTCCAGTAGAAGTCTCATAGAAGTCTCACAGTTCCTACGAAGACCCAGAAATCCTTAGAATTGGTAAGTTTAAAAATGAATAATCTTATAAGTTCTAGCTTTAGGTCTCAAATGTCTTCCAAGAGTGATACAGTTAATAAAGAAGAAACTAGTATAACAAATGTTTGCTCAGGTAAAAATTGGCAGAATTGGAATTTACCTTTAGTTCCACAAAATAAGATTTATAAGAAATCAACTTTTTCAAATATTTAATTTCTCTCAAATTATACAATAAAAACTGTAGAAAGAACTTACTCTTTGAAACAAAATTTTGAAACTATTCAATTACTCAATAGTGATGATATTGACAAAAATATCAAAAACTTTTCATTTATACATTTTGGTCTAATTCAAGTTGTAGTCAAACCTTTAACAAGACAATGATTAAATACTAGTGTTCTTTTATGTTTAAGAGATGGTAGATTTAAAATTTATAAAGATGCTTTTTTAGGAATGGTAGAATTGTCCCTTTTCCAAGGACCAATTTATTTTAATTGTTATCCAAATTTTTATGTATCTTTAACTGATGAAACTGTATTACAAACTTTAGAATTAGATATTGAAACTTTAGATTATAATATGTTAGAAGGTGCACAACCTTTAGTAATTGTTTATAGAATTTACTACAAATTGATGAAAACTACCTTAGAATCTCAAGCTTTGATGGAAAGTCCGAAAGGCAAGACTTTATTATTACAAGCTAGTACAGACAATTCCCATACTAGAGTCCTCACACAAATTAATTAGGATGAAGTAAAGTTACCGAATAGATGGCTACTAAAAAATGTTACCCAACTAACTCCTGTTCAAAATACTTTAGAAGATGACATAGATTATATAGATCAACAGCCAGATGGTTCTGTTAGCATAAATTTCCAGCCTTTTAGAAAATCCACAAGTTCTTGCTCCTCTAGATATAGTAACCCTCACAAAGAAAAAATAGTGTCACCACCAAGATTTAATTTTAACAGGCTTAAGTTGCCAGAAAATCCAAGAATAGACAATGATTTAAGACATAGTATAGATAGATTAAATAATTTAAGATTTGTTCAAGAAGAAGATAGATCACAAAATCTAAATCTAGACAGATATAGAAAACCAAGTACTAACTCAAATTATACTAACCCAAATTTAGATGGAATAATCAAAGGTAACGTAATAAATACCCCTTTTTACTCCACATCTTCACAAGTTCCCCCAACTTTTTACTCTATGTCTTCTCAAATTCCCTCATCCTCACAAATTCCTCCAAAAAAGCCTAATTCCCCAACAAATTCTGATATGGGATATTTCCCTCCTCATATGTATGATCCACAAATTAATATGATTTCAAAACCTCACTACAACAATATGCATATTTGGTGACGAAATCTAGCGACAGAATTTTTTGTTGTCGCCCAATATCTATGACCCAAATTAATATGATTAGAAAACCTTTTGAATTAAACAAAGAAAGATTAAGAAAAGATTTTATGTCCCCAAAATATGAAAATAGAATAAAAGAATTTTTTGTAACTTTTTCTGAATTTTTACAAACTCATATAAGAAAGAAATATTATGATTTTATGAATGATATACAAACTAAAGTCAACTTCTTTGAATGGTTTGATAAGTATTATAAGCCCAAAATTTTAACCGATAGAACCACAAATTTTTTATTACAAAAAGAAGCTACACATAGAACTATCATCACAAAAGCTAGACCATTGACTACAAATGCTAGGCATATAATTTCTAACACTAGGCAAATAATTCCTAACACTAGACCATTGACTACAAACCATGCAATTGCCGACAATATTGACTTAGCGAAAAAACAAATGCAAACCATCAATAGAACTACAAAAAATTGGTTAAAAGTGGAAATCAAAGAAATTGTACATGAAGAATTTCCCCCATATCAATCTATAATCATAAATCATAGAAACCAACAACTACTTGCCTCCCCCATGAAAAATGTAAGTTTAAGTGATGAAACCAAAAACTTTTAAAAAATTATTGAATAGAATAATTACTCAAATATATATCTAAAAATCATAGGTACCAAACTTGACAAATTAAAATTTATTCCTTACTTCTTTTAAATTTATTAGGGGCATCTCTAATAATTTTGCAATTTGAGTAGAATAGTTAAACTTACTGCTGCTAGGGTCTTGAGAGGTAGTTTGGACACCTGTAAAAAAGGGAAATTGCTTGCTGTCTATGAAATTATAATTTAGCTGACTAAAATAATATGTTAAGGCATTAACGCGGTCTAGGAATTTCCTTCCATCATAACGAGTGTTCCAGATAGCATCTAAAAGACACTGTCGTTCCTCGTTGATAGAGCTAGCTAAATTATTAAGTACTCTGAATTTAAAATTTGTTCCTTTGGGATAAAGAGGGAGGCTATATCTTCCGAACTCTATGTAATAAAGAAGTTGGAAAGAGTACTAAGTAATAACTTTAAATTTTGTTGAAAAGAGGGAGTAATTTGCAAAGTTTGTTGAGGTATTCTAGAAATTAAATTTATTTCTTTTGAAAATGAAATTTATTTTAGCAAATTTATATCTCTTGTCATAGGTGACATGACAAAAGGAAAAGTAATTTCTTGATCTAAATTTCTGTAGTAAGTCCTTTTTCTGAAATCTCTCTAATAGGATATAGTAAAGCTATAAAAGGGTTCCCTAATATTACTTTGTTAGTTATATTTTTTACTAAGACAAAAGTTGTTTGAATATAAATATCATCCCTACAAACATGTGCATTTGGTAATCTAAATTCTATATTTAAACTTGTTCCTCTAGCTTGAGATAGTCCTTCAGTGGTTTTTTCATAATATTTTGCGGGAATTAATTCTTCTTGAATACAATTTGAATAAGCTCTTGAGTCTAACAAAACAACAATAGAAAAATAATATTCTTTATTGACTACAATTTGAATTTCAGTGTACCATTTTTGAAATAATACTCTATCTATTAAATTTATGAAAATGTCAGTAGAATTTGATTTAGTTGGGAATTCATCATCTCCTTGTAATTTGTAATTTGTAGTTTCTAGTTCTCGAATAATTTTGTCTTAATAAATTTTCATTTTAAAGCTAATAGTTCTTGGGTAAATTGTTCATGTGCAATTTGAGAATCTTCTAAAGAATTTATCTCTAGTTAAGATTAGTAGTTTGAGCTTTTTGTGTTTTAAACATGTTTCTGAGTCTGTTTGGGAGTTTTCTTTAAGTAGCATTTTGTAAAATTCACTTGTCATTTTAATGAACAAAAATGTTCTGTATTGTATTTACTTATATCTATTTTATTAATTTCTTTCTTAATTTTGCAATTATTTTGAAAATGTCCAGTTTTCCCACATCTATAACAAACAGGTTTTTTATCATTTTGTTTTCTAAAATTTTTAGTTTGTGGCTTAAAATTAGAGTTTTTGTTATTATAAAATTTGTAGGTTTTATTTCTTTTATTATTATTGTAATTTTTATAATTATTTTTATAAGTCTTTTGTTGTCTTCTTCTTTGTCTAGATGGAGCAATAGTTTTTAATGGTGAATAACCAAATTGTTCACAAAAATTTCCTAATTCAAGTTTAGCATATTTTCTTTCTTTTTCTAGTTGGTGAGTCATTCTTAAATCATTGCATAAATTTAATCCTACTTTTTGAATTGTGCAAATAATTTCGCCATAAGTAGTTTGTGCATAATCTGTGTGACATTTTTCAAATAATTTTTCTCTAACTTTTTAAGCAAAATAATGAGGTAATCCACTTATAAATTTTTCTTTCCAAAAAGCTTCAGCATTATCAGTCCTAACTAAGACTTTTGAAAGGAAAACATCTTTATACCACCTAAAATCTGACAAAGTATAACATCTTAAATTTTCTAAGCTATCATAAGCACTTTCTCTATAATCTGCCGGGTCTTCTACAAAATGTTTTGTTATAGCAAAAACTAAAGTATTAACAACATCTTGAATTTGTAAACCATTTTCATCTACTATGGAAATTTCATTTTGAGTTCTTTTGTAAGCATTTACTAACCAATTTCTATCAATATCTGTTAAAGTATTATCCCACCAACCTTTTAATTGACCAGTAAAACCTGTAATAATTATATTTGCAATTTGATGATCAGTTTTATTATTACTTTTGTAAACATTTGAAACCATAAGCATTTCATGTAATTCATTTAAAATTTCATACTGTGACATGCCATCAATATTCCATTCATATAAAGATTCAGTATTATAAGAATTTCTAACAGTTAACTCTCTTTCTTCAAATTGTAAATCTGGGGGAGTTGGTCTAGGATAAAAATTTCTTGTAATTGAAACATTTCCAGGGTATCTTGTTCTTGCAATACGACTTCTTAAAGGCTTGGCGTGAAAATCTCTTTCATTTGCAATTCTATTAATATTTAAATCTTTAAATTGATCTTGTAGATTTTCAATGTATTCTTCAATTTTTGGCTTATCTTGTTTTATTTTATCTATGGTATTAATTCTTTTGAATTGATTAGTTTGTTCCTTAGTTTGTGAGGAGGAAGCAATATTTGTTATATCTAAAGTTTGGAGTCTTTTAGAAATTTCTTCTAATAAATCAGTATTATCTTTTTTAAAGGAAACACGTAATTTTGGGGGTATTTCATGTGGTGTGAACAAAGGTTTTTCAATATCTAATTTTGTAGTCGGTTTTATGGGATCAATTTTGTTTTCTATTCTGTCAAGTTTGGTACCTATGATTTTTAGATATGTATTTGAGTAATTATTTTGTTCAATAATTTTTTCAAAGTTTTTGGTTTCATCACTTAAACTTACATTTTTCATGGGGGAGGCAAGTAGTTGTTGGTTTCTATGATTTATGATTATAGATTCATATGGGGGAAATTCTTCATGTACAATTTCTTTGCTTTCCACTTTTAACCAATTTTTTGTAGTTCTATTGATGGTTTGCATTTGTTTTTTTAGCTAAGTCAATATTGTTGGCAATTGCATGGTTTGTAGTCAATGGTCTAGTGTTAGGAATTATATGCCTAGTGTTAGGAATTATATGTCTAGTGGTTGTAGTCAATGGTCTAGCTTTTGTGATGATAGTCCTATGTGTAGCTTCTTTTTGTAACAAAAAATTTGTGGTTCTATCGGTTAAAATTTTTGGCTTATACTACTTATCAAACCATTCAAAGAAGTTGACTTTAGTTTGTATATCATTCATAAAATCACAATATTTCTTTCTTATATGAGTTTGTAAAAATTCAGAAAAAGTTGCAAAAAATTCTTTTATTCTATTTTCATATTTTGGGGACATAAAATCTTTTCTTAATCTTTCTTTGTTTAATTCAAAAGGTTTTGAAATCATATTAATTTGTGGATCATACATATGATGAGGGAAATATCCCATATCAGAATTTGTTGGGGAATTAGGCTTTTTTGGAGGAATTTGTGAGGATGAGGGAATTTGAGAAGACGTAGAGTAAAAAGTTGGGGAAACTTGTGAAGATGTGGAGTAAAAATGGGTATTTATCACGTTATCTTTGATTATTCCATCTAAATTTGGGTTAGTATAATTTGAGTTAGTACTTGGTTTCCTACATCTGTCTAGATTTAAATTTTGTGATCTATCTTCTTCTTGAACAAATCTTAAATTATTAGGTCATTAGGTTTGGGCTTATGTGTCTAATGTAAGAGTAATTGGTCTAACACACTTGCATGGGTTAACTTGGGAGACTCCATAAGCCTATAAACAAAGCTTTGGGTTCACCCACTTGTACAAATTACCCATAGAAAAGTCACAAACCTTTGGGAAATACTTTTTTAAAAATTGAATCTTGGTTTAATTTGTTATTTTAAATATTTTCATTTAGTCTATGTAGGAGATTAGTTCGGAGATGCTAAAAAAATAATTGATGGAAGATGTGGCAAATTTAAGGTTCAAATTTGGCACCTCCAAAACTAGGTACTCCAACTAATATGTCAAATTAAAAATTGATATCTACAAATTTGAATTTAAAATTTGCCTACTCTTTGGGGAAATGTCAAATTAAACGTCTCCCACTGTGATGCTAAATGACACATTAGATTTGACATCTCCTTTGGACATAATGAGACATTTTTTTTGTTGTTGGGTGAGACCACATAGATTTGACAGTATATTTGGAGAAATTATTCATTCATTTCAGTATATTTACACATGGTCTTCTCAACCAATACAAATCAAACCCATGTGGACAATTATATACTATCATTTTAGAACCTAAACATGTAACTATGTAAGTCACATTGGTTTAGTATAATTATCAATAGACAAGAGCTTTGTATATAATTCTTAATTTACAATTATAGCCTTAAAAGGATGGTATTTGCAAGCCAATATGATTGCCGACATGGGCTATATAGAACCCGGGATTCATGACAATGACAGTTTGAGGCCTGCATCCAATGGTGCCTCGTTACATTCAGAGGGTTACTAAACTCAAAAGTAAGTCTTGTTTCATGTATGTAATTATTGTTGTTACCTCTTTTGAACTTTATTGTCATTGCTCAGCTATGTAAGTTAAAACTAGTTTGAGTCACATGTAATTTAAGATTTAGCTTCTATGTGATCTGCTTAGTTTTATACTATTGTACTGTTTTTGTTTTTGTTTAATTAATTAATTAATTTATTTTTTCTTGTTTTGGACTTTTGAAGCAAATGGAACGTCATATTCTTTCCCACAATAAGAAAGAGAGGGATTTAAGGAGCAAATTAATTTGACAAATTAATGCTAACGTTTAAATTCATATTAAGTTAATTCATGAGTAATTTAAGAACGTCATAAAGTATTTCATAATAATTAAATATATTGACAGGTGACAATTACTCTACCAATAAAATTCTGGCATGTGATGTTGTTTGTCCAAGTAGGATGACACGTGTTGATCGGAAGACATTGCCATATATGACACATGACAGATAAATGACAATGTCTTTTGATACCATAATGACAATCAGGAACAGATAAACAAGATAATAAAGATGAAATTGCTAGAAATGGACAGAGTAAAGGCAGTATGGAATGAATATGCTGCAAATAAAATTATAGTAACAATAATAAAATCTGAAAACATTTGATTGAAACTGAAATTCATAATTCATTTGATAAACTTGAAAACTTACAGAGATAACTTGATTTGAAATTGACTTGAGAAATACAAAAGGAGTTTGTTTTCTGAGAAGGAGGGAGAGAGTTTACAAGAAGTTTGAGAATTTGCTAAAACTTGAAGTGGCTAATATGAGCTGTAAATTGAGCCGTGCTTTCTACAAACCAGAAGGATGGTTTAAATAGAACTTATAAAAGTAAAATAAACAGTGAAATAATAATTTAACTAGGGCATTTAAACAGTAGTCTTGGTAACTTGAAAAGTGAAATCTGGATGAAATCTGGAATTTGAGATTTGTCGGATCTTCTTTTTGAAAGCATCTTACTTTAACTTGTCATGAATCTTGTCTCTTTAAAACTTGTCAATCAACTTGTCTTGGAACCTTTCTTTGGCTTATTGGAGAAATTATTACATACTCAATGTACTATACCTCACCCATTGCTCTGAAGAAGCTTTAAAGAAGTCTCACAGTTCCTACAAAAACCCAGAAATCCTTAGAATTGGTAAGTTTAAAAATGAATAATCTTAGAAGTTCTAGCTCTAGGTCTCAGATGTCCTCCAAGACTGATACAGTTAATAAAGAAGAAGTTAGCGTAGTTAGTTCAGAGAAAAATTGGCAGAATTAGAATTTACCTTTAGTTCCACAAAACAAAATTTATAAGAAAACAACTTTTTCAAATCTTTCATTTCTCTCAAATTACACAATAAAAACTTTAGAAAGAACTTACTCTTTGAAACAAAGTTTTGAAACAATTCAATTACTCAATAGAAATGAGATAGACAAAAATATAAATAACTTTTCATTTATACATTTTGGTTTAGTTCAAGTTGCGGTCAAACCTTTAACAAGACAAGGATTAAATACAAGTGTTCTTTTATGTTTAAGAGATGGTAGATTCAAGATTTATAAAGATACTTTATTAGGAATGGTAGAATCGTCCCTTTACAAAGGTCCAATCTATTTTAATTGTTACCCAAATTTTGCAGTATCTTTAACTGATGAAACTGTGTTACAAACTTTAGAATTAGATATAGAAACTTCAGGTTATAATATGTTAGAAGGTGCACAACCTTTAGTGATTGTTTATAGAATTTACTACAAATTGATGAAAACTACTTTAGAACCTCAAGCTTTAATGGAAAGTCCGAAAGGCGAGACTTTATTATTACAAGCTAGTACAAATGATTCCCATACTAGAGTCCCCACACAAATTAATTGGAATGATGTTAAGTTACCCAATAGATGGTTACTAAGAAATGTTACTCAACCAACTCCAGTTCAAAGTACTGTAGAAGATGACTTAAATTACATAGATCAACAACCAGATGGTACAGTTAGCATAAATTTTCAACCTTTTAGAAAGTCCACAAGTTCATGCTCCACTAGATATAGTAACCCTTATAAGGAAAAAATAGTGTCACCACCAAGATGTAATTTTAATAGACTCAAATTGTAAGAAAATCCAAAAATAGATGATGATTTAAGACATAGCATAGATAGACTAGATAATTCAAGATTTGCTGAAGAAGAAGATAGAACACAAAAATTAGATTTAGACAAGTTTAGGAAATCAAGTATTAACTCAAATTATACAAATCCAAATTTAAATGGAATAATTAAAGGTAATGTAATAAATACCCCTTTTTACTCCACATCTTCACAAATTCCACCCACTTTTTACTCTACGTCCTCACAAATTCCTTGAAAAAGACCAAACTCCCCAACAAATTCTGACATGAGATACTTTCCTCCTCATATGTATGATCCACAAATTAATATGATTAAAAAACCTTTTGAATTAAACAAAGAAAGACTAAGAAAAGATTTTATGTCCCCAAAATATGAAAATAGAATAAAAGAATTTTTTGCAACTTTTTCAGAATTTTTAAGAAATTACATAAGAGACAAATATTATGAGTTTATGAATGATATACAAACTGAAGTTAATTTCTTTGAATGGTTTGATAACTACTATAAGCCAAAAATTTTAGCCGGTAGGAACACAAACACAAATTCTTTACTACAAAGAGACAAAAGTACAAATCATACACAAAGAATCTCTAACACCCCATCTAACACTCCATCATTGACCCCATTGACTAAAACTCATGCATGTGATATTTTTGACACTAGCTATAATAAACTATTGACCCAACTACCGACAACATCCATTTCACTACAAAACAAACTCTCCAACAAGACAATATAGACTTAGCCAAAAAACAAATGCAAACTATTAATAGAATTACACAAAATTGGTTAAAAGTTGAAAGTAAAGAAGTTGTCCATGAAGAATTTCCTCCATATGAATCCATAATCATAAATCATAGAAACCAACAACTACTTGCCTCCCCCATAAAAAATGTAAGTTTAAGTGATGAAACTAAAAACTTTGAAAAAAATATTGAACAAAACAATTACTCAAATACATATCTAAAAATCATAGGTGCCAAACTTGATAAAATAGAAAACAAAATTGATCCCATTAAACCAACCACAAAATTAGATATTGAAAAACCTTTGTTCACACCACATGAAATACCCCCAAAATTACGTGTTTCTTTTAAAAAAGATAATACTGATTTATTAGAAGAAATCTCTAAAAGACTACAAACTTTAGATATAACAAATATTGCTTCCTCCTCACAAACTAAGGAACAAACTAAATCATTTAAAAGATAAAATAAAAAATAAAACAAGATAGTCCAAAAATTGAAAAATATATTGAAAATTTACAAAATCAATTTAAAGATTTAAACATTAATAGAATTGCAAATGAAAGAGATTTTCATGGTAAGCCTTTAAGAAGTCGTATTGCAAGAACAAGATACCCTGGAAATGTTTCAATTACAAGAAATTTTTATCCTAGACCAACTCCCCCAGATTTACAATTTGAAGAAAGAGAGTTAACTGTTAGAAATTCTTATAATGCTGAATCTTTATATGAATGGAATATTGATGGCATGTCACAGTATGAAATTTTAAATGAATTACATGAAATGCTTATGGTTTCAAATGTTTACAAAAGTAATAATAAAACTGATCATCAAATTGCAAATATAATTATTACAGGTTTTACTGGTCAATTAAAATGATGGTGGGATAATACTTTAACAGATACTGATAGAAATTGGTTAGCATATGCTTACAAAAGAACTCAAAATGGAAATCCCATAGTAGATGAAAATGGTTTACAAATCCAAGATGCTGTTAATACTTTAGTTTTTGCTATAACAAAACACTTTGTAAGAGACCCAGCAGACTATAGAGAAAGTGCTTATGATAGCTTAGAAAATTTAAGATGTTATACTTTGTCAGATTTTAGGTGGTATAAAGATGTTTTCCTTTCAAAAGTCTTGATTAGACCTGATAATGCTGAAGCTTTTTGGAAAGAAAAATTTATAAGTGGATTACCTCATTATTTTGCTTACAAGGTTAGAGAAAAATTATTTGAAAAAGGTCACACAGATTATGCACAAACTACTTATGGAGAAATTATTTGCACAATTCAAAAAGTAGGATTAAATTTATGCAATGATTTAAGAATGACCCACCAATTAGAAAAAGAAAGAAAATATGCAAAATTAGAATTAGGAAATTTTTGTGAACAATTTGGTTACTCACCATTGAAAACTATTGCCCCATCTAGACAAAGAAGAAAACAACAAAAGATTTATAAAAATAATTATAAAAGTTACAATAGTAGTAAAAGAAATAAACCTTACAAGTTTTATAATAACAAATCCTACAAAAACTCTAATTTTAGGTCACAAGCTAAAAATGTTGGAAAACAAAAAGTTAGAACTCCTGTTTGTTATAGATGTGGTAAAATTGGTCATTTCCAAAAGAATTGCAAAGTTAAGAAAGAAATTAATAAAATAGATATTAGTAAATACAGTACAGAACAATTAAAAAACAAGTTTTTACAAATTTTACAAACTGACTCAGAAAATGACTCAAATGACTCTTTAGATGATAATGCCTCAGATAATGAAATTTTTCAAATTGAAAACTCTTCTGATAGTTCCTATTCAGAAAATTCTAGTGAAAGGGGGAATAGAATTATGTCATTGTGATAACAAAGAATTTTGTTCATGCAAGAAAACTATAAATGTTTTAACAAAATCAGAACAAATTATTTTTGAATTAATTGACAAAATAGAATATCCACAAATTAAATTTGAATATTTAAAGAAAATTTCCCAAATAGATCATCAAGATACTCCATTAGCAAAAACAGATAACACAAAATATAATTATACTAATATTTCCGACATGTTTAAAAAACAAAAAGCTCAAACTACAATTCAAGATCTTCAACTAGAAATAAATTCCATAAAACAAGAAATTAGAGAAATTAGGATCAATTCTCAAATTGCTCATGAACAATTTAGACAAGAATTATTAGCTTTAAAATTAGAAAATAATTCTAATAAACAAATTCCCATTATTTCAGAAGTAGAAGACAAATTGTAAGAAGATGATGAAATAGAATTCTTACCTAAATCAAATTCTACTGACCTTTTCATAAATTTAATAGATAGAGTATTATTTCAAAAATGGTATACTGAAATTCAAATTGTAGTTAACAAAGAATATTATTTTACTATTGTTGCTTTGTTAGACTCAGGAGCTGATTCAAATTGCATTAAAAAAGAATTAATTCCAGCAAAATATTATGAAAAAACCAATGAAGGATTGTCTCAAGCTAGTGGAACAAGTTTAAATATAGAATTTAGGTTACCAAATGCACATGTTCATAGAGATGGTATTTATATTAAGACAACCTTTGTTTTAGTAAAGAATATAACTAACAAAGTAATATTAGGAAACCATTTTATAACTTTATTATATCCTATCAGAGAAATTTCAGAAAAAGTCTCATTACACAAATTTTAGATCAAGAAGTTACTTTTCCTTTTGTCATGCCACCTATGACAAAAGATATAAATTTGCTCAAAGAAATTTCATTTTCAAAAGAATTAAATTTAATTTCCAAAATACCTCAATAAACTTTGCAAATTGCTCCTTCTTTTCAACAAAATTTAAAGTTATTACTTAGTACTCTTTCCAAGTTTTTTATTAAGTGTTTTATAACATAAGAGGTACTAACAAATTATACTTTTCAGGAGGATGAAGAAGATAGAGTTTGGAAGATACAGTCTCCCTCTTTATCCAAAAGGAACAAATTTTAAGTTCAGAGTACTTAATAATTTAGCCAGCTCCATCAACGAGGAACAGCAGTGTCTTTTAGATGCTTTCTGGAATACTCGTTCTGATGGAAAGAAATTTCTAGACAGCATTAATGCTTTAACATATTATTTTAGCCAGTTAAATAATTCCGTAGACAGTAGCAAATTTTCCTCTCTTACAAGTATTCAGACTACATCTCAAGATCCTAGTAGCAGTTCTACTCAAATTACAAATTTTCTAGAGATGCCCCCACTGGGCCGAGAGGCTTTTACCCCACTGGTAAAAGACAAAGGTGAGCAGTGTGAGTTGCAAAGCTTGTCTCTTGACAGACAGCCTTTATCCCCACTGAATAAAGAAAAAAATGTGGAAACAGAAATTCTTAGATTACCACAAGAACTCAATAATAAGATTTTTCAAATTGCTGAAGATAGGTCCCAAGGTTTATTGATCAAATTACAACAGTACTTTTTTATCAACAAAGTCACTATCCCAGGATTATCCTTCCATATTACTGATAGATACTTAGATAATCAATAAAGTTTATTGTTCTAGTTTGTCCAAATTGGTATTAATCTAGACATCTGCCCCAATCGCTTGCCAATTCCTTTAGACAGCATGACACTAATCACTGTAGAATATATATAGATTTACAATTATAGCCTTAAAAGGATGGCATTTGCAAGCTGATATGATTGCCGACATGGGCTATATAGAACCCGGGATTCATGACAATGACATTATGACAGTTTGAGGCCTGCATCCAATGGTGCCTCGTTAAATTGTGCCTTTGATACTAGGCCCAAAGATTTGGGTCTGAAGAAACCTGCCTCAGTGCCTCCTTATATTAATTAATCACTTTTGGTGGATAAAAGTCATAAAACGACGAGGGCAACACTATTCAAAGCAGTCCAAAGCAATATCAAACAAAAACTGCACGAAACAGCCCTAATGATTACAACTTTTCCATTAGCTGAGTTGATATAACGTGACATACAATAAAAGTCACATTTAGAGCGAATGCATGTGAGAATATTAATATATGCATTACAACCCACAAATGTCATCACAAAAAGTTATGAAATTATATATAGATATGAACAGTAAATTTTATATCATTTGATGTGGTCATATACTCATATTGTCATAAAACATAATAATGTTTTTAAAACATGTTCCATCAGTTTCTTTTATTTCCCTTTTGAAGGGGGTCATGACTTGATAACCATTTTTTATAAACCTTCTTTATGTGGCTAAGCTGTTGGACCATGCTGTCAAAATCGTAGGATTTGATATTCCAACCCCCTACAATACTCCACATCAAGCACATTTCTCATTAGGTCATTGCATCGGATCTATAACTAAATTGACTAATGTCTTTTAACGAACAAAGTCCAACAATCTCACTCAACTCAACAAACGCTCCAATAAATGTATGCATGTTCATTCTTCAAAACTAAACTTACTATTTAATAACCATATTATAAATAATGATTTTCAAAGGATAAGAATATCATAATCATTTCACTATTAAAACTATCAAGAGACTCACCACGTGCCTATAATATGCGTGGGAGTTGAACACGCATTCGTTACTTCAGATAGACACCAACCAGGGACCCACTGACGCTACAGAGGAATAAAACGCGCTAAACCGCGCGTTTAAATCCCGCAAATCGATCCGTGCTTTATAAAGATCCAACGGTCCAAAACTCGTCCACGAAACACTGTTATTATCACCTTTAAAGCAAAAAAAAAAAAAAAAAAAAAAAAACTTTGTAAAGGTTTAAATATTTACTAGAACCAAAAATAGGAACCGAAATGTTTTTGGGGCTATTTTTATTTTGAATCTCGCATCAAATAGCAAAGCCTGTTGAATCTCTCTCTCTCTCTCTCTCTCTCTCTCTCTCTCTCGGTCTGTGTTTCAAATCTATGGACGCTATGGTAAAGCGAGAGTTTATAGAGGCAACAAAGGCGGCGGAGCAGAGTGGTGGAATTGGAAACGCTGCGTTTCCGTGGGGACTTGACGCGGTGATCGAACTCAGTAGCAGTAGTAGTAGTAGTAGCGACTCGTCTGACTCAGACGATGATATTAATAATAACAACAACGACGACATCGTTTCTGGTAAGAGAGCAAGGGTTTCGAATGGAGAAGAAGAGGAGGGAGGTTCGTGGAAGAAAATGAAGGAGTTAGGGGTGATCGTGCCGGCTGGGTTTCTTCAACCGCTTCCGCCTCCGGTGCCGACACCGACGCAGCCGGAGGTTCCGGTTACGTCGCAGCGATCGATTGTAAATAGCTCGTCGAAGCAGTTTTGGAAAGCTGGTGACTATGAGGGAGCTCCATGCTCTCAATGGGAATCGTCTACGCGTAATCTCTGTCTCTTTCTCTCTATACATGCATTTGCGTTTTGGTTTTTGTTTGGTTACTGAGAAATTTAGAAGGAAAAGAGAGGAAAGAGAAAGGAAATTTTTTTAATTGAAATTTGAAAGTTGGCTTAGTTGGCAGCATTAATTTATTTTCTTTTATTGTAGTGCTTTTGAGCTTTCCTTCCAATTGGAGTAATGCAGTGGAATTCAATTTGATTTAATAATGTGTGATTAAGAATTAAGATACATTGAACTTGGATTATTACTGTTGGGGTTTAGGATTGCATTTTATCTGAAATTGAAAATATAACGAAGTAATTAAAGAAGTTAATTGATGTTTGATGTTGCATGTTCAAGAAATTTATTGAAGTATTTGTTTTGGAATCTTCAGTTGGCGAAGTAATTAAAGAAGTTAATTGATGTTTGATGTTGCATGTTCAAGAAATTAATGAAGTATTTGTTTTGAAATCTTCAGTTGGCATGGATCATGTCAGGGTTCATCCCAAATTTCTACATTCCAATGCAACCAGTCATAAGTGGGCTCTTGGAGGTAAAGTTGTTAAACGGGTTTTGCGAATACGATTATGATTCTTATTAATGTGTGAAATTGTGAGCCTTTTTTTTTTTAGTTCAGTAAGAGTTTCCGGGTTTTTATTGCTCATTGAAATTCTATCTGCAGCTTTTGCGGAGCTTTTGGACAATGCGTTGGATGAGGTATTTTGCACATTATATATATATTTTTAAAATTATGAAACAACAATGCATGTATATATTTCTTACTTATGCTAACTTATTCATTTTGATGTCAGGTATGCAATGGTGCTACATTTGTTAACATTGATATGCTTGTAAGTAAGAAAGATGGGAGCCGAATGTTGTCAGTGGAAGGTATTTTGTTTTTGTCTTTTGTTTTTGTGATTTTTTTTTTTTTTTTTTCTGAACAATTTAGGATTCTCTCTCTCGTGCGCATATGGGGAGATCCAACGTATGATTTTGTGTGCAATTAGTTTTCTTTGTTGGATTTTGACTGAGAGGTTTACTGTTTAATTGAGGAAGAAAAAGTATGATTCAGATATTTAGTTTAGGTGTGCATTGCCTGTTTTCATAAATGCAAGATGATGTTTTAGTACATTATTTTTCCTTGTAATGCTATAACGAAATCATTGAATTGTTTATTTTCAGAATCTCACTCTATTTCAATTCTATTGCAGATAATGGTGGTGGGATGGATCCGGATAAAATGCGAAAGTGCATGTCGTTGGGGTATTCTGCAAAAAGCAAAATAGCAAATACTATTGGACAATGTAAACCACTAGTTCTGGAAGTGGAGACAAATATGTTTATTGGTAGTGTATTTCTACTGTAAAGAAAGCATACTAATCTCCTTTATGTTTTGTTATATCAGATGGAAATGGTTTTAAGACGAGTACCATGAGACTTGGGGCAGATGTAATTGTGTTCTCACGTTGTTGTGGAAAAGATGGAAAAAGGTTTATGCTTGTTTTATTGCTTCTTATTGTTCTTTCTTGTTGCTCTTCCAGTTATGGATAGTAATGTTATGCTTCTTCTGCTTACTTAGAAAATAAAGACGACTTAGTTTATTGCTAGTTGAATATTCTGGTTGCCTTTGTCTTATTCTTCTCAAGTATTTATTCAGTATCTCTTATTTTTATTTTTGCTTCATTTGTGATCTTTCTATACTTTTGTAACTAATTGAGTCACTTTGGTATGCTTCAGCCCCACACAGAGCATCGGGTTGCTGTCCTATACATTTTTGAGGAGCACTGGGAAGGAAGATATTGTAGTTCCCATGGTAATTAATCTTTGAATAACTGGGGTTCACTTTATATCAACATGGAATGATGACGCTTACTGATATTACCTACATCTGATTTGAATTTTTGCAAACAAAATGTACTATATATGTCATTAAGCCAAATGTTTTTATTTTTATTTTTTATGAAGAGGAACCTCACCAAGGTAGGGCCCTTTGGACCCACCCTTGGATACCCGACCCCACCCGCTCATTAAGCCATATGTTATTATGGTCACTGTAGCTATTATGAGGTGCTGATGAGCAATGTTCTGTGAATCAATTAACCATGTGTTGATTATGGATACGGTTCATGTGTTTTGTCATTACTGCTACCTACACACCTTTGCACTTCTGATCATAATTGTTTTGTGTGTGAAATTTCAAGCTTGACTATGAAGGAAGAGGACAAGAATGGAACAAGATTATAAGGTCTTCTCCTGGTGATTGGAGTAAAAATGTAGAAACAATAGTTCAATGGTCCCCATTCTCCAGTGAAGCAGATCTTCTTCGTCAGGTGACTCTTTATACTTGTGTAGGAGTGGAAATGCTTAGTATAAATTTTTTTTTTTTTGGCATTTGCTTCTCCCTGTAAGCTTATCATTTTCCCTTGTTATATATGAAATCTCTCTTTAGACAAAAGCAAGGGAATTCAATGCAATGTTTGGAGGAAGCATCAAAGCCTAAAGGAATAGAAATTTACACGCGAGTGACCATTGACAACTTATTCTTGGGCCCCTATTTAAAAATAGGTTGCATATCATTGTTGATCCTGTCATCTAAAGCAATTTCCAGAGTTTAGATATGTAGTGATCTATGGAGCCGCAATGAGCAAGGCAAAGCGATATTTTAAATTATCTTAGTTGTGGGCCAGCATCAACTTGGGAGTTTCCTGTACTTAGAGAGAGCGAGTTGTGGATAATTCTGTATTTATTTTCATGGCATGGTTTTGGGGGAAAGGGGGGGGGGTAGGTTCTGGTATTTTATTGTTTGCATTTGTTTGCTGTCATCAAAGTCATCCTGGTTTAGGCCATCAGCAGCATTTTTGTGGAAACATTCTTTAGATTCAGTCAATGCAGACTTATCATTTAGTATTTCTGTTTTATTTTAATATGCTCTGCCAAGTTTCTTTTATGGAAATTTACAAGTAGCTCTGTTCGCTTTTATTTATTTATCTGTGATTTTTTTTAATAGTTTAACCTGATGAGAAATCATGGCACGCGGATAATTATCTACAATCTTTGGGAGGATGACCAAGGACAATTGGAACTTGATTTTGATGCTGATCATCACGTATGTGTTTGATGTCCTGCATCTATTTGTGCATTTTTTTTTTCTTTCTTTCTTTCTTTCTTTGTTGATTGTGTTGTTTGAGCATAATTCTCTTTCTAAGATTCTTAATATTTTTGTGTTATGTGATTTGGCAGGACATTCAAATCAGAGGTGTCAACCGAGATGAGAAAAATATACAGATGGCAAAAGAGTATCCCAACTCTAGGCATTTCCTAACTTATCGACATTCATTAAGGGTAAGGCTAGACTTTCTATTGAAATTATGTTTATTTAAAAATAAATAAAAAAATTGATGTTTGGATTTTAAAGATTTTTTTAGCCTCAAGGATCACATAATACAATTATTCACATTTGTTATACTGTTCTCTTATTGCAGTTGTAAGATCTCGTGTCTACTTTTGTCTTAGGCCAGTAGCATTTTTATTTTTACAAAATTGTCACATGTGGTACAATACGTATTAAAAGAAAGATGATATTGTTTAAAGAGGTTGGAAAAATGATAAAAGACATGGAGAGGTGAAAAAGAATAGTATGGGATGAGTCCTACTTTTCACGGAAAAAGATGGATAGATTCAATATATTTTTTTAAAAGGCCGATTTATGCCGTACCAACAAAGATTCTACCTAAAGTTTTTTTTTTCTTGTAATAAAGAAATGTGTAGATTCTCGTAGTTTCTGGATGGGAATTCTGTGTTTATGTATTTTTCCCCTCTTGCTTAATTATCAGAATATGTACTACTGTATCATTCATGGGGGAAAGGGTTTTTATTTTATTTTGTTTATTTTATTATTTAATTTTTTTAAAGTGAGAAAATTTTATTGGAAGGAAAAAAAATGCGAACCCGGGTACACAGACAGAAAAAAAAAAAAAAAAAAAAAAAAAAAAAAATAATTCAACAGATTTGTTAAAAACATAAAATTCCTCCAAATCAGATACATGCTGACATGCAGGAGATAGGAGATACAAAAGGCACAGCAATAGAGGAAGTTTCAAGGAATTTGATTGGTGCCATGAATGTCATACTATTATACTAATCCCTTCATGACAATCTGAAAGAATTCAGAAGAATGAAAAATGCAAAAAATATTTTAGGAAGATATCATGTGTAGCTTGAAGATGTTGAATTTTTCCTTCTCCCGTTCATTCATTCATTCTTGTTCATTTTTCTGTTATTAATTATAGTATTCCATTTCACTTTCCAGAATTATGCATCGATTCTCTATCTAAGGCTTCCTCCTAACTTTCGAATGATTCTTCGTGGGAAAGATGTGGAGCACCACAATATAGTGAATGACATGATGATGTCTCAGGAAGTAACATACCGGCCGCAGCCTGGTGCTGATGGGGTCCCAAAGGATTCGAATGTAACACTTAAATAATATTTCTGATTTGATATTCTAGTCTGCTGTTGTACATTAATTCTGATTGTGTGCAATTATCTTCATCAGATGCTTGCTTCTGTAACGATTGGATTTGTTAAGGATGCGAAATATCATATTGATGTTCAAGGATTTAATGTTTATCACAAGAATCGGCTTATTAAGGTATGATTTGCTATAATTACGATATGGAATTATATTGTTCTCTGGGTCCCCCCCTCTTTTCATTTCTTTCTTTAAGTTTGAGATCCTCGTATAAACTAGTTCCTTACATATTCTGTATCATTTCTTCCATTACATGTCTGTTTAACAAACAGAACCTAGTTGCTGTTCTTTAGGTTTTTTTATTTATTTAATTTATAATTTGTACTACTGGTTCTGCTTTGTTTTAGATAACCATTTGAGATTGAGTAATGACTAAAATATCACAAATTGGAACTTTTTGAAATGGTTGATATATTAGCGTTGTGGCAATTTCTTGAAACAATATTATTTACCTTCTCCTTTGTGTTACTACTGATTCGATTATTTCAGGTTTCATCAAGTTTTCTGCTGGTATTTTTTTTTTTGGGTTTATTTGAGTTTGAGGCAAAATCTTCATTTTATTGTCCAAAATACTAATTTAGGTTCTTGATGAAATCGTTGTTAAATAAGTGTTTGTGTATTGTCAGCCATTCTGGAGGCTTTGGAATGCTGCAGGAAGTGATGGTCGTGGAGTTATAGGTATTGTTTTGCATTGAAGTTTTTGGTTTTCTACTGGTAAGTTGACTCAAGCTCACTTCAGATGCACTTCATTTGTGCTTGCAGGTGTATTGGAAGCTAATTTTGTTGAACCGGCTCATGATAAGCAGGGATTTGAGCGTACAACTGTTCTTGCAAGACTTGAGGCACGGTTATTACAAATGCAAAAGAATTACTGGTTTGCTTTTCTTGCCTCTCAATTGAGTATTACTAGTTTTGCTTGCAAAGCTCATATCCTCTAGTCATTACTGATGGCTACTTTATTTCTAGGTGCACTAACTGTCATAAAATTGGTTATGCTGCACGGCGTAATAAGAAATTTCTAGCTGGCTCAGAAAGTGGTAATTTTAAGAATTTCCAGTGTATTGGTTTTATTTTCAATTAATTTATGAACTGATATGATGCTTGCTTTACTTCTTTGTCTGGTTGTGAAATATTTCTAGAAAGACAACCTTGTAATCTCTTACAAATGTTTGGCTTTGTAGAAACTTCTCATGATTACCTTCCCCCAACATCTCAGTCAAAGAAGAAGTCTACTGCCTCAAGCAGCAAGACCCCGTTTGCAAATTTAGAGAAATACTCTTCACGGTTAAATCAGACGCATGGAGGAAAAGAATCAGATTTTTCTCAGGGATATGGGGATGGTCATTTGTCAAGTAAAGGGAAAAATACAATGAACACCCCTACAAAATCTGGAAAAAGAAGCAGTTTTTCTGAGACATCAACGCCTTCTGAAGAAGGTGAAAGTGATGACGACACACATATAGACCTAACTGGGAAACAAGCAAATGGCACTGGTCATAAGGCATTCCATGCTATGAAACCTTCTGGGAAAGGTGGCTTGCATGCTACTAGAGCATCTTCATGCTTGGATGATGCTGAATCTAACCAAGATTGTGCATCAGGTGGAAGAACTGTTCTTCCCTCCCCACAATCCCATTCAAAGGTCATTTTCTAGTCATTTTTCGTTAACTTGTTTTGTGTTGAATTATATAGTAATAGAAAGTATGCCAGTGCTTATATGGAGATTCATCCAAGGCAGAAGATACCTTTGTTTACCATTGCCAACTTCCATTATGTTCACTTTTTTGATAAGATTTGATTAATATTTGATGTCCAAGTAAAGAGGAGTCCTTGAAGAGATGTTTAACACACCAACCACTTTAAAGAGAGGACCTTTAAATAAACTAGGGTTGGGCAGGGAGTTGTTACCCTTGCTTCATGTTGAAAAAAGTTCTTTTTCTTTTAGAAGAATAGAATATTAAATAAATAAAAAATTATATTGAAGCTTTGTTTTATCTTAATATAATTGGTGGGCCATTATTTTTCTATTTGATGGATTTTTGGGTTTGAGTCATCCAATTGGCTGTATCTTATGTAGGTTAGTTTATAGAATATGCAACCCACAAATGGTGTTCAGCATTGGTGCTCAAATGATTCCAAGGTTTGTCCAGTTGAGTATTACTAATGCCTTTGTTGAACTGGCAGGTAGGTGATGTTAATTGTAGTGCACATTCCCTTGACTCTGATAAACGCATTCTGGAACAGTTGAAAGAAGAGAATCATGAGTTGAGGAAAAGGTACTTATTCTGTCTTTTTGGAACATCAGTAATAAATTTTAAAGCAGAAATTACGACCTCGATATGCTTACTTTGCTATTTTTCCCTATTATTCTTCTTGTGTAGATTTGAGAAAAAGGAGGGAGAGGTTTTAGGTGAATTGCTGCATGATTTGCTGTATGAAAGAGACAAGTATAAATCTCTTGAAACTCAGGTATGCACCTTCTATATTTGGTAACCATGCTGGAAGACAGAATGTTTTTCAATTAATAATGGCACTGTTTTGTTCAGATGTTGATTGCATTTCCTTTTACAAATTTATTCAGCTAGGATCAGTGCCTATCAATTATGCATCCATAGGGATTTTGATTTGTTTAAAAATCTAATTTTGGCAATTCCTGCAGAAGTTGTTATTTAACCTGGCAATCTTGTTTAGGGCTTGATTGAGTTTAGTAACCCTCTGAATGTTTGCCCATATATGACCATTTAATTATAATTCATAATTATACTAGGGTTGGATTTCTGTTGGATGTCACTAAAAATGAACAAAAAAACAAAAGGGAAAGACTAAAAGTGACTTCGTAAATCCTGGGCGATTATTGTGGAAGGCTGACTGGGTACCTCTGTGGGATCTTTATTACCCATCATCAATTAATTGCTTAAAGCTTGGTGAATTTTTGGTTATCTTGTAATTTTAAAAAGTCCTTATGCTGTTTGATCAGCTTGACAAAGGCACAGCAAAAGATTGAGGAGTTGAACAAGGAACAAGAAAGTCTGATTGACATATTTGCAGAGGAGAGGGATCGAAGAGAGAACGAGGAGATAAATTTGAAGAAGAAGCTACAGGTTCAACGCGCCCCCTCCCCCCCCCCCCCCCTCCCCCCCCCCCCCCCCCCCCAAAAAAAAAAAAAAAATTAAGGCTGCATATGTGCATTTGTGTTCCCTTTTATTGCTTGTATGGATTACTCATGTTTAGAGAATTATTGACTGTGTAGGATGCAAATTCTACCATCCAAGAGTTGCGTGACAAGATAAGGCAGCTTGAAAAAATGCAGTCTTCTGTCAGCAACCAGAATGTTGAGTACTTAAGCACTATCAGGAAACGAGAACGTTGAAGAAATAGTAGTATGGTTGTTTCTATGAAAAGAGACTATGCCCCCTCTGGATCTTCAGCTCGGCAGGCCCAAGCCTTTTTTGATGACTCGGCTAATTGGAATTTAAGCTTCCTAACTTAGATATACAGTCAATCATTTGTAAAGTTTGTTGCCACCACTAGCCTTTGGTAGTTTGATTACCCCCAATTATTTCCTCGTAGGCTAATTGGATAGAGTACAAAGGCAAAGAAAATGGAGAGGCAAGCGGTTAGATTGTTAAGTAGAGTTGGAGATGCTGATGTTGGTGCCAAATTTTGAATCCAAAACAGTGCACTGTTGTATTTTATATGTGAATGTAATTAGTGGAAGTTCCACACAAAAGAAAATGAAAGAGTAGTTTACGAAAGCTTCCATTACTGCTTCAACAGTATATTTTACCATTATTTCGTTGTCACTTTGTAATATAATTTAGTATATACTGAATGGTTTTCCAATTTGAAACTTTGATAGGGAAAGTTAAATTAATTATATGAGAATATGGAAATGTGAGAATATGAAAATATTCTCAAAAGGTTGACGTTGAATGATCTAAGGGTGAAAGTAGGTAAAGAACTTATCAGTATTATTATTTTTTGCTAAATGCAAGATTTCTATTAACAAATCAAACCAACAGAAAAATTAACAAAAGGTTGACGATGAATGATCTAAGGGTGAAAGTAGGCAAGTCGGCAAGTCAAAGTAGGGAGAGCATCCTGATTGCTTGTGAGGTTCTTGAGCATTATAAACTTGTAAGAAATTTCTAACATTTAATCCAAGAATTTATTACTTAAAATTGTAGTTTATTTGCTTTGTTACTTTTGTTTATGTTATAATTGTTAATTCATAAACACTTGATATTTATTTACGTTGAATTATTAGTACAATTCCTACAATGGGTGCTTCCCATGACAACGCCTCCATAATTGCAGGCCTATTAATGGAGTATTCAAAATAAAGGATGCAGCCTCCATTAAAGTGCAATTGACCAGGTCTACAATACAATAGGAACCCTTAAGCCAGCCGTGCTGACTCAGAATAGAATTTGATAACCAATCAAGAATTTAACATTGAAGAAGGAAAGGGACAATGGAGATAAAGTGTAATCCGTTTAGTTCAACCTATTAGCGGAGATCAAGGCTAAATAGCAAAATCAGACTAGTCCGGATATGATCATATATTCATATCTCACCTTTAGGCAACCATATTTAATATTGCGACATTCTAAGAAAACAATTCAAGACCATATATAAAAGGAAATAATATTATCATATCAGATGCTAGTCAACCATCATTAATATTATCATTGATATTGAGACGTTTCAAGGAAACAATTACGTTTCATATCAGATGCTAGTCAACCATCATTAATATTGATAATTGATGTGATAATATTAATGATGGTTGACTAGCATCATTTTTATCAATTATGTAATCGTCTCAATATTATTCCATCTTCATCACTGATTTTTGGTGTGTGATTTGGTTTGATGAACCCGTTTTATTTTTTTTTTCACCCCATTCATAATTGAGGGCTGAATTATAGGATAGGGTTTGGGTTTGGGTATTTTGGTATCAGTTTTTTCAATTTTGATTGAGTTTATTTTATTTTTTTATTGACCGATTAATCTGACCACCTTAATTAATGGACGGTCAACAGATTGAGTTTTTTTAAACCCAACTCGGTCGGATAGGGTGATAAATTACCCCTAAACCTGACCCGTCCAACCTGTGTCCACCCCTAATTCTTACTATGTAAATAAGATTTGGGTTATACAATAAATAAGATGTATCAAGTGGCGCTCTCCACTCTCCCAACCAATCAGTAACTAATTAACCACCATTCCCACTTAACCCCACCCCCCCCAAAAAAAAAACCAACCCACGTGCACAGTCTATTAACCCTAGTAAACCTTGAACCCAATCCCTTATATTTAATGGATTTTGTTAATGGATGCCCTTAGGGTAATGGTTAAGGATTATTAAAATCTTACACTTTATGAGAAATAACAAAATTTTAATATTATAATAATAAATGAAAAGACTAAAATACCCTTAAAAGCTGTTTTTGTATTATTTTAATATTTAAATTTCACTTACTTTTTTAAAAGTGGAAGCAATAAATGCTTCCTTAACCAGTATTCATTACTGGACCTTATTTAATTCCATCATCACTATAAATAGTTGAAGGCTCCATTAAACCCTAATCACAAAACCCATTCCCCAATTCTCTCTCTCTCTCTCTCTCTCTCTCTCTCTCTCTCTCTCTCTCTCTCTCTCTCTCTCTCTCTCTCTCTCTCTACATACTTACATAGCTTTATGTATTTGTTGTTTTGTCATATCTAATCTGGCTCGAGCACCATATCCTCATGCAAAACAAAACATTGTTCCAACATCTTTGTTTATTTTCCTTTTGACTCCAAAGTTCAAATATGAACCGCTCTTTGTTCTCGACAGTTATTTTTTATTTTTATTTTTATTTGTTTGATTTAATTGATGCATTCATATTTTTATATTATATATATATATTTTCATGTTCATGATAGCTTTGTTTACCTACTACTACAACTACTTCTTGTTGCAGGTTTTATCAATATTTAACTGAGCAATTCAAGGATGGGAAAGCTCTTCGTTGCTTCAGCGTTGTTGTTGGTCGTCGTTGTGGTATTGGCGCCTGTGTTTGTTTCAGGTTGCTCAATATTTCTCTTTATGTTGTTATTTAATGAAACAAAAAACTATTCTATTCGTTCTCTCTCTCTATTTGTTGGTTGGTATCAACAATTTGGGAGAGAGAAATACCCGAGAATTAAGAGTAAACCAAATGATACACGAGAATCAGATATCAATCGCGGGAAGTAAAACTAATTCTTACAAACTCCTAATCGATTGTTACACAGTAATTACAACTTGTCATTATAAATAATCACTTGCAACTTGTGTGATGATGGCTAAACATTGAATAACCCTTTGCTACTTGTTGTATTGTTGCTATTGTTTCATTCCTTCCTTCTCCAGTCTCAACAAATTCTCTTGCCTAGGAATATTATTAATAAATGGTTGTTTAGATATTATTAATTATTTTTTCAATGTGCTATTTGGATAAGATGTATGTCATATGGTGTAAGATACAACCGAATTTCTCCTTGACAATATAATATCACCACGTTTTATTTTATTTTATACTCTTGTTCTTCTTTTGAAAAAGGGTGTGAATTTTTCTGTGGATTTGATTGGTTGATTAGGCCACCTGACATTTACATTTTGTTCTCATTCTGCCTTTAGTTGTGCAATTTGGCATGTTTGGTGAATTTTAAATTGAAGAGAGTAGAGAGTCTATGGGGTTTTAATTTAAGTTTTCAAAAGCTTCTGGTGGGTGTTAATGAGGGGTAATTCTAATGTACCTACACCTCTTCTTCTTCTCTTTTATTTTTTTTTTTAAGGATGTGGTACTTCTAATAGATAAAATGTCCCATTTTATGATACCGATGTCACATATGATGATACTTACTCACATGACTTGGTACCATGAATTTTTATTAATTTAAATTTAATAGATAAAAAAAATTGAATAATACCAATATCACATTGAATAATAACAATGTCATATATAATGATAACTACATCACATTTGATGATTAAAATTAAGTAGATATCATACCTACAAAAAGAGTGAGTATCATAGAATAACTAACTGAATTTGTTCATTGCTTTTACACAGCGGCAATGGTGGAACCAAACCGAATATTGGCCGAAGAGTGTAGCAATTCAGACATAGCTAGCGGTGAGCCAAGGCGCCACAGAACTACTCCCAAACCACATTCCCACCTACACTGTTGAGATAACTAATGTCTGCGCCACTGGTTGCAATATTTCTAGTATACACTTGAAGTGTGGCATGTTTAGCTCATCCACTCTCATTGATCCCAAAATTTTTAAGAGGCTTGCTGTCGATGATTGTCTTGTCAATGATGGTCAAGCTTTGGCTCCTGGTCAAATCATAAGTTTTAAGTATGCTAATACTTTTTCCTATCCACTCTCTATCAGATCTGTAGTTTGCAATTAGTAAAACCCTATAGTTGGAAACCCTCGTATTGTATCATATCTGAGAGCTGAGATTTATGAGTTCGAGTAGTGACAACCCCGCTCAGTCACTTATTGTTTTCATATAAACCACCTGTAGCTTTCGGTGTTTTTTTTTTTTTAATAAATAAAAGTTGCAAGTTAATACTCCATACCTGTCTTTTCTTTTGTTTTTGTGGTTCTGTTTTGCTTTTGATGGATAATTGCTGATTTTGTTTTGTCTCTATACATGGTGATATGGACCATATGAGGAATGTTTTGTCTGTCTTGTTTCTTGATGAGGATGTGGTAAAGAGTGTGGATGCTCAAATTTTCAGCACCGAATGGGCCGCGTATCGATCCACGGACGGGCTGGACACGGGCCAAATTTGTGTGTGTGGGGGATGTTGAGACCAAGACTCTACTCCAAGTGTGGTAGACCACTCAGAGGCTAATGGTGCATTTCCCTCTTGCGTTTTTTAGTCCACCGGGCTGCAATACTCACATAGGTGGCTGCGGTGGATCAACGAAGCTAATGCCGCAGATCAAAATAAACTCGCTAATTTTGAACTTTATCTCTACCAGAACATTCAGTAGTTACAACACAAGGAAAGCAATACATGGGAGAATACATTACACATTTGCACATTCAGTGTTGGAAAATACAGTAAGTATGATAAATATAACAAGTAATGGAACTTAAGATCCCATGCCGTGGATCAAGATGTTGAACATAGTGCATCTGACCTTTTCTGTAGCTTGCAAGAAAAGAAGTGCAGATCAAAGAAACACAAAAATCATGGAACTTGAGGGATTTGGGAGTAGGAAGAGAACCATTTACTTTGCAAATACGTACGTGAGTCCAGTACTGTGTGTTTGGTTGAGTGTTTGTTGGGAATTTTCTGTTGTGGCAGACCAAAAGTGTTTTCAGTCTACCGTGGACCTACGGGAAGTGTCCCGTGGACTTATTGGCTTTGTATTTTCTGGAGCTTTTGAAGTAAGCTCTAATGGAGAATTTTCAGTCTAAGGATTCTGACCAGCCAAAAGCCAACCCCTTTTCCTTCTTCTCAGCCCTATTTATAGTGGTGTTTATGTCTAATGGTTTGACTTGTTATCCTCGTCATTATGAGAATCTTTGTTTAACCAAGAGATAAGGGGCTGAGATTTGACAAGGTTTTATGTTTTTGGGGCTGAGCTGATGGTTTTCATCCGCCGCAGATCTGATTTGATCTGCGGTGAACGGCGAGTTTCCAGGCCATTAATGAGGGGTGGAAGTGACGAGCATTTAATGCTCGGTAATGGCCTGAAATATTTAAGGTGATTTGACTCAAGCACGTTTTGCATTAATTAGATTTGAACTTACCGTTTTTGGCATTTCTCCCCAGCAGATCAATGCCATTTCTGTTACGGCAGATCAATCCAAATTGAAGTAAATTAGTTCCCCTACCTCCAAACCTTGCTTCCTGAGTTCCATGATGTGGAGGAGCAAGGACCACCGGAGTGCTGGGCTGTGGTGGTCGTTGTCCCCGAGTGGTGGTGGCCATGGCAGATTTCTCAAGTCCCTTTTAGGCTTGATTATCATTTCTAGTCCCAGCTGGTGCTGCCGTGGACTGATTTGTGCTGAGGTCCACCGTGACCCGTGGACAAAGAAAATACCCAGTTGGCTTCTCATCATTATCAGCTTCAGGTGGTACTGATTTGGGCGGCCATGGTAGATTTCCTAGTCTTTTCAGCCTTGCCTCATCCTCTTCGTCACTTCCTTCGTCATTGGCCGCAGTTGGTGCCGCCGCAGATCGTTTTTCGGTGACTGAGCTTGCTGTGGACCGCTGGACAACTCGCCGTGGACCACTTGGGTGGTGTGGAGGACCAGCTCTCTTCCACATTTTCTGGGCTTTGGCTGCTGCGGTGGATCGTTTTCTTCTGGTCATTTACCATGTCTGATGGTTAATGGAGAAGACC
>OU015770.1:14072839-14232206 GCA_907173295.1 Fagus sylvatica | reverse complement strand
TTTCTCTCTTACTAATTTACATGCTATACATCAGGTAATATATAGCCTGTACACTTATTTACAAGGAATGCAAATATTATGAGATTATATAATCAAAGGATTACATATGGAAGGAAGCAAGTCGATGATTTATTATCTGCACGTGAGAATCAATTCCTTGACAGATGGCTTGGTGCTGTTTTTCCTTAACAGGATTGATATTTGACTTGGCCTCCAAAATTGCAGAGATAAATGATAGGTTCAATGACATTAAGTCATTAAAGGCAATTCACCACGGGTACAATACAATACGAACCCTTGAGCGGACTCAGAAAAGAATTTGATAACCAATTGAAGAAGGAAAGGGACAATGGAGATTAAGTGTAATCCGTTGAGTTCAATCTATTAGCGGAGATCAAAGGCTAAATACCAAAATCAGACTAGTCCGGATATGACCATATATTCATATCTCACCTTTAGGCTTAAGCAACCATATTTAATATTTGGACATTCTAAGAAAACAATTCAAGACCATATATATATATATATATATATATAGATGGTAATCTTGAAACGTAAGTCAAAATGCATCGGTACAGAAATATTTTGTTCCAGCTACCGAAATAGAATTGACAACAAGGGTGTAAAGTCTTTGTTTGTTTTCCTTTTGACTCCAAAGGTCAAATCTGAACCGCTCTTTGTTCAGATCAACAGTTATTTTTTATTTTTTTGTCTAATTTAATTGATGCGTTCAATATTTATTTTTATTTTTTTCATGTTCATGATAATTTTGTTTACCTACTACTACCACTACTTCTTGTTGCAGCTTTTATCAATATTCTAATGCAGTTGCCATCAAGCGGTTGAACTTTAATGAAATATGATTATCTATCAAAATAATAATAATAATAATAATAATGAAATATGATTAATGTTGTCAATAATGCATGGTATAAGAATATAAGATTGTTCCAATATACCTTTGTGAGGGGTTTTTTTGTGATGGTGCCACGTGGCGTGCCGAGGGAGATCACGACGTGGGCTTGAGTCTTAAAAGGGGGTAGTCGAACCCAAAATTCAACCAAGGACCCAAAGTTTGGCCCAAGGGCTAGTGGGACATCTTCCAAAAAGTACTTAAGAGCCAAGATCGCAAAACCTAAATAAAATGAGAACAAGGACTAAAATGGTTTACTGACGTGATATTACCAACAAAAGCCCAAAGAACAGTTATTGGGTCGAGCTTCTCACTGTTCCTTAGCTGGATCGAGCTTGAAACAGAATAACTTTAATAAAAATTACCAGAACACGTGCTTTCCATGCTTCTACCGACATCTGCCACAAGGCCAGTGAATAATAACAAGCTTGTTGAGACTAAAAGAGAGTTGACTTGGTGGGAGAGAGTCAGCCCTGATGAGACATGCATGAAGATTAGGGAAAGATGTGTTTAGGCCTTTTATGGAGCTATATCAGTGGTAGAAAGACATTGAAACCCTAACAAGGTATTTCAGGATTTTTACCCGGACATCTGCCAGGGGAGCTTTCTGAGAAATAAAAGGGGTTCAGTGGTAAATCTTAATCTTTTCAGATGGGATTGTATTTCTGGGTTTGGATTGATATTCCTAAGTTGAAGATGACTTTGAAACACCCATTTCCCAGGGTCCTCTGTTGGAGAATCCCAGAAGTGAGCTAATTGGTTCTTAGAGAAAGTATTTTCTCTTGAGTGTATTTTTCTGGTTTCTGATCTTGCTGATCTGATTCTTGTTGTTGTTGAGAATGTGATCAGTCCTATTTATAGGAGTGATTAGGGTGGCTTAAACTCATGGGAAAACCGAGATTATGGTTTCCCTTTAGCCCTTTTGACTTTCAAGATTAACCCTTCATGACATGTTTTGTCAAGGAGAGTATTGCATAAGTAAAATGATTATGGTCCTTCCCTAATGTCAGGGCAAGGCCTTCTTCTCCTCTGAAATGGCTTTGTCAGAGGCACTCATTGCTTAGTTGGTGGGTTTTTTGTGTAAGGTCAGGTCTATGCATGTCTCATGTGACTTTGGTTTCCATAAACTAATCATTGTGCCTCCCAGCAGACCTAATGACAGCAGTTCAATGGCTACCAAAATCTCGGGACTTACTCCCCTCCACCAAACCACACTCCTCAAGTCAGATCAACATAAGGAGAGTAGCTTCCTCACGGGTCTGGGCCGTGGGAGCTACTCCCTGAGTCCTTTTGGGACCGGAATGGGCATGGGTTATGGGTTTTTTCCCATTTCCCATGCATCTTGGCTGTTTCCAATAGTCTTTGAGCTGTTATGCATAAGCTTGCTGCGTGAACAGTACCAGAACTCATAGTTTCCAGTGAGATGAAGAGCTGAAATGAGCTGGAGGTGCTGGAGTGGTTTGAGAATGGCAGATCATCTATTCTTGTCATGTTGGAGAAGATGGTATGCTGCTGCTCTCCTCTTTTTTAGTAAAATCAGACATGATGTGAGCTCCACCAGTAGCAGATATGCAGCCTATTCCTTGTCAGCTTCAGTTTCTGACTTCATGGGGCCCACGGATGAGCTGTCTTCAGTTATTCAAATGCTGGGTTGATTGGTATTTGGGCTCCAGCTGTTTTCCTCAATTAACCCAATAGTGTTTAGACCCAATAATTATATTATAAGCATATTTTTTGGGCCATGGGTTCTATATGGGTTTCTTTTGGGCTGTGGGCTTTTAAAATAGTGTTAAAACACTTTAAAAACAGGCCCAAGTAACTCATTGGATGTTGTTTAAGATATTTAGGTGTGTTGGGCTTATTGGGCTAATTATTTAAGTGTTCAATTAAGCTCAAATATTTTATTGGAGGCCCAATCCAAATATTGGTTAAAAAATGGGCATATACAACCTTTATACACGATTTTGACTAATTGAGTATTGTGCTAATATCACTTGAGTTTTGATTCCCTGTGGAGTGTGGATAATGCATGTTATTCTTTTGCCGTATGGTTGACTTTTTTTTTTTTTCCTTAAATTATAATTGTTATGGTATTGTAGGTGGGTGATTTGAGAAAAGTGTAAGCATTACAAATATAATGACAGGGTAACAATAGTTGGAAATTGCATACCTTTTGTTATTGGAGTCATATGTGGTATTTATAGGACAAATGTTGACTTAGATTTGGTGGGAATTATTCCCTAAAATCAGGTTTTTTGGTATGTTAGGTGATTGTTCTCTTTGGTCGATTGAGGGGATGGCTGTTAGAATTATGTGGCATCATAATATTTTATGATGCATTTATATATTATCAATAAAAAATTCACAATTTCTTGTGATATTATAAGCCAATATTTTATGACGTAAAATATTGGTATATTGAAATAGCTCTACTTAATTTAGTAGACTAAGCTTATGAATGAGCCCATTGTAACACTACAACAAAATATCCCTATTACAACATGTGTTATTACAACAAAAGCGATTATTGTGGTAATACACTTACTATAGCCCTTGACTTGATCATATCCATAACTGATGTACTATATTATTATAGGTACATTGTTGAATCGTGATGGAAATGATGTACAAGTTAAAATATCTTAGACTATGAAAGACATAAAAGGCTAGTATTTCGATGGTCAGTACTACATAACAATCTCAACAGTCTTTTCATAAAGAGATTCATGCACGTTGAGCGTTGGCCAAAGTAACATTACTATGCCATTGTCATTAACTTGACAATAACAAGAAAAATGTATGCGTACCTACAAATTTGCCAATTTTTTATTTTATTTTTTAAATTCATTTTTTTCATTCTTTTATTTATGTTTATTTTTATAAATGTAAAATGCAGACTTGTAAACTTTGACCTCTTAATTAGATGTATTGTCAAGGTTTATTTGGATATGAACAGTAGATGTAATAACTAACAAGCATGCGTTGCATTGAAGTTATATGAATTAATGACTCATTAGTTATTTTATTAAATTAATAAAAGTAACATAAACTTTTGTTACATGAAATCACATTACGTTTAGGGAGGATTTTATGACCGGTCATAACCTCTTTAGATACTATAAATATATGTCAAGGCTACACATGAAATTACATGAATTAATGACTCATTTATTGTCTTGTTAAATTGATAAAAGTAACAAACTTTTGTTACATGAAATTGTCATAACATTTAGGGAGGATTTTATGGCTAGTCATATCCTCTCTAAAGACTATAAATATATGTCGAGACTACACATGCAAAGGGTGTAAGAAGAGAAAAACTCTTATTAATCCTAAAGAGCTGGAAAGAGCAACCTGATTGCTTGTGAGGTTCCTGAGCATTATAAATTTGCAAGAAATTTCTAACATTTAATCCAAAATTTATTACTTTAAATTGTAGTTTATTTGTTTGTTATTTTTGTTCATATTATAATTGTTAATTCATAAACACTTGATATTTATTTATGTTGCATTATTAGTACAATTCCTACCATGGGTGCCATGACAGGGCCTCCAAAATTGCAGACATAAAGGATAGGTTCAATGACATTAAGTCATTAAAGGCAATTCACCACGAGTACAATACAATACGAACCCTTGAGCGGACTCAGAAAAGAATTTGATAACCAATTGAAGAAGGAAAGGGACAATGGAGATTAAGTGTAATCCGTTGAGTTCAATCTATTAGCGGAGATCAAAGGCTAAATACCAAAATCAGACTAGTCCGGATATGACCATATATTCATATCTCACCTTTAGGCTTAAGAAACCATATTTAATATTTGGACATTCTAAGAAAACAATTCAAGACCATATATATATATATATATATATATATATATAGATATTAGTGGGTATTCTGAAACAGTAAGTCAAAATGCATCGGTACAGAAATATTTTGTTCCAGCTACCGAAATAGAATTGACAACAACGGTGTAAAGTCTTTGCATATTTTCCTTTTGACTCCAAAGGTCAAATCTGAACCGCTATTTGTTCAGATCAACAATTATTTTTTATTTTTTTGTCTAACTTAATTAATGCGTGCAATATTTATCTTTATTTTTTTCATGCTCATGATAGTTTTGTTTACCTCTACTACCACTACTTCTTGTTGCAGCTTTTATAAATATTTTACTGAGCAATTCAAGGATGGGAAACTTGTCGTTGTTCAGGCTCTCTTCAACGTTGTTGTTCGTCGTCGTTGTGGTATTGACACCTGTGTTTGTTTCAGGTTGCTCAATATTTCTCTTTATGTTGTTATTTAATAAAACAAAAAATATTCTATTCGTTCTCTCTCTCTCTATTTTTTGGTTGGTATCAACAATTTGGGAGAGAGAAATACTCATAGATATTTTTTTGCTATCGTTTCATTCCTTCCTTCTCCAGTCTCAACAAATTCTCTTGCTTAGGAATATTATTAATAACTATTTTTTTAGAATATTAATTTTTTTTTTAAATGTACTATTTAGATGAGATGCATGTCATTTGGTGTAAGATACAACCCGGAGGACTAAAGAATTTCCCTTTATAGGATAACTAATCGCAAACCCCTGCGATGCATAGAAAAATTACTTAAAATGAAATCTAAATATGATTTTTTCTATCTTTTATATTTTGTCTAAATATGAAAATTGATAATTATTAAAAGATATTTATTATTATTGTGTTTATATATAAAATATATTATAGTATTAGGCATTTATTATGATTGTGTTTATATATATGGAATAATATATTATTTCTATTAAAAAAATATAATGTGTCAAGATTCTAATGAGATGTTTAATTATAGAATAAAATTTAAATTCAATTAAAAATTATATATCAAAATAATGAAGTGTAAAATTGTGAGAGCAGCTTATGTGATGCAACATTATGAGATCAACCAAAAGTCAAAAAAGCTTTGATTAAATTGGATTTAAAAGATTCTGTATAGTCGCAAACCCGTACGATGTACGGAAAAATTACTAAAAATATATCTAAAGAAATCTATATATATATGAAACTAGAAGACATTGTCAATTATCTGCCATGTGGTATATATGGCAATGTCTTCAGATCAATACGTGTCATCCTACTTGGACAAACAACACCATGTGCCAGAATTTTATTGGTGAAGTAATTGTCACATGTCAATATTCTATAATTATTACGAAATACTTTATGACGTTCTTAAATTACTCAAAAAAACGTTAGTCTCACAAAAAAACGTTAGTCTCATTAATTATTTTTTCCTCAAAACATGGTAGTTTGTTTGCTCATAAATGCCATTAGATTGGCCGGTTTCTATAGGGAAAAAAAAATCATAAGCTATATAAAAGGAAAAAATAAATAGCCTTTTATTTATTTTCAGTTTACATTAAAATACATGTACAACCTCCCAAAATGACGTCATATTATTTCTTGCCATATCTGAAACCAAAAAGACTTTAGCTAAAAAAAATGAATTTAATTTCGTTAGATGTAGAAGGGAGGAAAAACAAAAGAAAACAAAACAAAACCAGCAAAAGTTAATATAAACTACTGTACCCAAAATGACGTCGTATTGAGGAATAAATAAATATAAAAATAAAATAAAAGGGTTTTAGACTTTCTCCGGTTCTCCCACACTCAGCTCTCCACCTTCCCGCCTCCTCTGTTAGCATTGTCTCTCTCTCTCTTCTTAATTATCTCAGGTTCAATCTGTCTCTTTCTCTCCCTCACCTCTTTATCTCTCCATCCTTAAGATTCTTAGCCCTTTCTTTCAATTAGACAATTCTTTGCAAATTGTGTTTCTCAACCCTCAACTCTCATAGATTAGCATCAATTTTTTTTTTTTTATTATTATTATTTTTTTATGGGTTTCAATGTAATCTTTATAAATCTTGCTTGATTTATCCGTAGGCTTTGAGATTTAATAATTCTTTTATTTGTTTCTTCATTTTTTGTAGAAAAAGACAGTATTGCTTCTGATTTCAATTGTTGCTGCGGAACCGATTGGTCTGGGACAAATGGCCAAGTTCAAGGACAAACGATAGAAAAACACAAGTATGCCAAATAAAAAACTACTGGTAACAATGAACTCTAATATTTTTTTTCCATAGCCCTTTCATCTCAATCAACACCCAATTTAAATAACAAGCCTCATGGTGTCATATACATAAAAATAAAAATAAATAAATAAAAGAATGCAAAACAAGCATTATCACATTTACTCAAATAACCCACCCACACACCAAAAAAAAAACATTGTATTAGGCATAGTTAATGGGTACTTATTATAACTCAAAACACCAAACACACCAACATCAAAAAATCATGTATATAATTTCTATTTCATTTACTCAATTTTCTAAGCAACCAAACACCATATATCAACAAACAAAACATCAAATATGTTAAAAACCACAAAATTAATTACAAATCCAAGAAAACCCACAAAAGATTTTACCTTTAGTAGCTCTTCAAAGTCTTGTAAAAGACTACATAACAACAACCTCTTTCATCTTCTTCATCAAATCAACCTAAAAAGCAAGAACAAACAATCAAATTAAAGAGAGACATAAAGAGATAAGAGAGTAAGAGAGATAGAGAGAGAGTGTGACATGGTCGGCGGTGGTGCTGGAGGGCGGAGGGCGGTGGTGGTGGAGGTGGTGTAGAGGTGGTGAATGGTGGTAATAGTGTGAAAGTGAGAGTGTGAGAAAGAAAATAATAGTGGAAAAGAAAAAAGTGAGAGAGAGTAGTGAATTAGAAAGAGATTTTGTAATAGTAAGAGGGAATTGAAATTTTGAGGATGAAAATAAGGAGGGAGAAAGTGAAAATAAAGAGGGAAAGGAGGGGGGAGGGGGAGCTCATGAAAATAGAAGAAGAGGGAAAAGGGGGGGGGGGGGAAAGGGGGCTAAAAATTGTGTTCAGATGCCACACATTTTTTTTTTTTTAAGTTGTATTCTAACCATGTTAACTTTATATATATATATATATATAGTGTTTCTAACTTTTTTTTTAAAAGATATACGTTGAAAAAAAAAATGTTCCTGATGCTCATATATATTTGTTGAGCAATGTTAGCTATAGATACAATATTTTCACAATAATACTTATTTGACTGGTTTTTATTAATTATCATCTGAACCTATCACTCAAATCGTTTTATTATTTACCATTCACAGCTTGACACCTCATTATTGTTGTGAAATTTTTTACAACAATACTAAGTTGGTAAGTTTTTATTAGTTCTCATCTGGACTCACAACTTACATCACTTTATTATTTACCATTCACAACTTGACACCTCAGCATTATTGTGAAAATTTTCATAACAATACTGTGTTTGCAAGTTTTTATTAGTTCTCATTACATCACTTTATTATTTATCAGCTTGACACCTAAGCATTGTCAGTGAAATTATTGTATCCATAGCTTTATTGATATTTGAAACCTGTGTAAAAAACATTGGATTGGTCTTCATACAAACCACTAGACTACGTACTTCCTAATAGTCTTATTTGGAAAATAAAATATTTGAAGTTCTTTTTGTTAAATAAATATTTGAAGTTCATTTGAAAGGATTAAATATATTTAATATGACACATACCAATAAAATAAAATAAATAAACCTTCATATTGTTTCTTATCACTAATATATTCATTTTGATTATGTTTTATACTTGAAGGAGTAATTATAATTTCATTTTTATTTTTATTTTTATTTTTTATCATCAAAATTGCTATATTTTTTCACTTTTTGGTTTCACTAATTTGTATTTTAATTAATTATTAAAGTGTGTGTAAAGTTAGTTCTAATTAATAACTAACGTGCATATATACTATACTATATTGCATAACATTTAACTCATATTTATAATATTTATTAGCATTGGGGTTCGGTGGCTAAAAGATTGGATATGAAGGTATTAGACACCTATCAATGCAACCTAACTAAAGTCAATCTCTAAGATCCACTAATCTATAGTTCATGATTTCAAACAAACCACACTTGAATCCGATTCACATCATCATATAGTACATGCAAACAAATATTAAACAGTGATTAATCAAACAACAAATAAAATCATTCAAGTATGCAGATCTCATCAAAATAACACATTAATAGGGAAAAAAAAAATACTAATACCGTATCACAAACCGCAAAATACCGTACCAATTGGTTGGTTCGATTCGGTTCGATTGCGGTTCGTTTTTGTTGTACACCCCTAGTTATAGTACGCAAAAAGGAAATAATGAACTCTGCTATACAGATAAATTGATAACTTAAAATGCCAAAATACATCATCATGTATAAAATGGGGATGTGAGCAATAACAACCATTGTCTCAATCTAAAAAATATTACCATGTATAAAATGCATTTAAAATTTTAGAGATTTAAAATATATTGTACGTTATCAAAGCATATAATCTGATTCCTTCGCTATCCGGTAAAAAATATTGATGTTAGAAATTCAAGCACTCTTCCCCAGGGTAGTAAATTTTGAGATATTCTGTCTCTATCACATCAATTTGAGATTTTGTTTGGGTTCAAAATAGTTAGAGAAGTTTGATTTGTGTTATATTATGTTTTATGTCTTTTATGTGTTTTTTTTTTAAAATGAAAAACAATGAGGTTGGTAACGATGCATAACGCAACCAACCATAGGGGGGCAAAATGTTGGTTTTCAAACTACGGGTAGGCAATATGTAAACAGGCCAAACCACAGGTGGATAAAATGAACTTACCTGTTATTATTTTTAACCACATCATTTTTAAATGTGCCATGTTAGTATTTCATTAGCCACATCTTCAACTTCCGTTAGTGAGATGACTACAAAGACCAAATGAAACACGGTTTAAAAACTAAAGGACTAAAATAAAATTTTAAAAATACAAGGACCAAATGAAAACACATCTTAAATAGAAGGATGAAAAGTGTCTTTGTGCCTATGAACTAATATAGCCACTATAAAAAAAATATATATATTATATAGAAAACTAATAATTTAATCGATTTTTCATTTTGGAATAACCATATGCATTAACTTTTCATTTTGGATGTTCGAGGATATATTAGTAATTTTGAAAGTTTCAAGGGTATTTTAGTCATTCAAGAGATCTACAAGAGTTTTCTTTCATTTTGGGAAGTACATATATGGTTCATTTTTAGGGGTTGAAGGTATTTTCGTCATTTTAGAGGTTTAGAGGTATTATATATTACTAGTCGCAAACCCGTGCGATGCACGGGAAAACGATTGAATATAAGCTCAAAAGAAATTTTTTGTTATTTTTATTTCTGTTGAATTTTTTTTTTAGTTTGAGAGTCTTTTACATACAAAAGGCATGTTAAGTAATACATAAGTGTTAAACAACCTATAAAGCTCAAATCTCTTAATACAGTATCACACCAATATGAGAAATTTTTCACTAAAAATTCCTACTGCACTTAGTTTGGGTATCATTTATGTAGGAAAACAACAATAGTATCACATTAATGCTAGAAGAAATTTGTCAGAATAATTTCTGATAATGGATGCTTGGCTTGCCAACTAAATAAAAGGTATGTATGACACTAACATTCATGGAATGTAAAAGCATTGAAGGTCTACATGACAACCTATCTAAACCCTGAAACTTAATGTTTCTATATTTTTATAAAAGGAGGTGCTAGAATCCCCAATGGTTGGAATTATGACAATTCCCTTAGCCAGGTTCAATTAAAATTTGCAATTTCCTTAGCAAATTTCCAAGCAGCCTCCTTTGCTAAGGTTTTTGAGAGCATATACCAAAGCTGAAACCAAACAAAAAAGAAACCTTCAAATGAGAGAGATCCTTCCTGGGTTAATTTTTGGACTAAAAAAAATATATGCAATACCTGTTATATACCATCAAAAAAGTTGCTTTAATAGTTAATTACTGAGCAAACAAATTTAGTATCTATTTAGTTTAGGATTTCGAAACTATCCATTTCAACATGCCAATAAATCAACAATCGTTTTAGCCATCACACACTAAGTCTGAAATTGTGAGAAGCAAACTTTTGGTTTACACTTTCATATTTAAGCCCTTTTTTTTTTTTTTTTTTTCTTTCTATTTTGTTTTTTCCGCATAAGCTTTCTTCAACCATCGCTGCCATCAGAGTAATCAAAATACAATATGCTAAACAGTCCAACATTATACAACAAATTTATACTAAAAGCATAACATAAGGTTAAATAACAACTAAGAAGGAAGAGTGGCAATACAGTGACATTTTTTTGAATATGATACAAATTTTCATAATAGGTTATGTGTTTAAGTTTCTAATTGTCAATTTATCATACATGTGGTGTGCAAATTAAGAAAACATACTAACCAACACCCTACAAAGCCAAGGTTGAATCTTTAATGAAGCATCTTAATGGGAATTAATAATGCTTGATATATTTTTGTATTCCTTGAAATAACAGGGGTATAATACATCCCTACACACATATAGGAACATCAATTTCTTTACCTACTAATACGAAGTCATATTAGTATCGTATTAGTACATCAACTGTGTTAGAACATCAAATCTGAATATTGGGCTTGAACCTTGGGCTTATGATATATTCCAACATATCGGTTTAAAAAGCAGAGACAGTATAGGATAACTTTTATCAAGCAACCATAGATGATGCTATTTTGTCTGGGAAAATTGAATTGGTCAAAATTCTTGTTGAATTTGGGACTGCATTGTCAGTGGACCAGGTTGAGAAGTTTGCATCTTTAATTCAAATTGCAGCAAGAAGCCCATTATCTTCACAGAAAGGAAGGAGTGCAGAGAACTTTTGTCATGGTCTCCAGATGGAGGCAGTACATGGATCGCTGTGCACCACAGTTTGTCTCTAATCAATCAGTTGATCCCAATGAGAGAAAACGGAGAGAAAGAGATCTAGAGAAGATTGTAGTTGGATACACTCTACTTGTTTATCATTAATTGGTCCAAGTAACTGTAATTTTATCTACTTATCTCATGCTCTGTTTTTCTGGGTTGTTGGAGATGGAGAATTGAAGACATTTCTGCGTCTGTTCGGGTAATTTTATGAGACACTTGCATAGGAGTCGTGGTTGTTCGTGGGATGTAGTTAAAAAATTAAATAAATAAATAAAATAATAATTAGGTGTAAAATTATGAAGGCTCAAAAGCTGATGTGTCAAGGTTTTATAAAGTCAACAAAAAGTCAAAAAGTTTCGGTTTTACATTATAGTATAGATTACTTTTTTTATCACATATCAGCAACGACACATAATTTTGTCGCTAAGAAGCTCTTATCAGCGATGACCCACAATGTCGTCGCTGTTAAATTGCTATCAGCAACGACTATTGTCGTCGCTAATATTAAATAATATATATTGTTATTATTTTGGCCACATATCAACAACGACATTTGGAGTCGTTGCTGAAAAGTTACCATTAGCGACGACTATTGTCGTTGCTAATATAAAAATTGATTTGCGACGAAAATATTGCCACTAAAAAGTAACTTCTTGTCGCAAATAGATTCTTGCGATTTCCCGCGTGTGAAATTTTTCCCTCCATCATATTAGCGACGATCTTTTATGTCATCGCTAATGTTAATTTGCTTCGGAAAATTAGCGACGACAACTCATTGTCGCCGCTGATGCTTGCTTATTAGCGACAACATTTGAGTCGTCGCTAATAATTTGGTCGTTGAAGGCCAAATTTCTTGTAGTGTATTTTATTTTATCTTATACTCTTGTTCTTCTTTTGAAAAAGGGTGTGACTTTTTGGGTGGATTTGATTGGCTGATTAGGCCACCTGACATCTACATCTTGTTCTCATTCTGCCTTTAGTTGTGCAATTTGATATGTTTGGTGAATTTTAAATTTTAGAGAGTAGAGAGTTTATGGGGCTTTAATTTAAATTTTCAAAAGCTTTTGGTGGGTGTTAACCAGGGTAATTCAAATGTACCTACACTTATTTTATTATTATTATTATTATCAATTTTTTTTTATGGGTGTGGTATTTTTAATAGATAAAAATATAAAATGACACATTTTATGATACCGATGTCACATGTGATGGTAATTACCTCATATATAATGATACTTATTATCACATTACTTAGTATCTTAAATTTTTATTTATTTATTTAAATTTAATATATAAAAATTAAATAAGTACCAACATCACATTGGATAGCACCAATGTCACATGTGATGGTAAATACATCATATTTAATGGCAATAATTGAGTGAATATCATACCCACAAAAGAGCATGCGTATTGTAAAATGACTAACCGAATTTGTTCATTGCTTTTACACAGCAGCAATGGTGGAACCAAACCGAATATTGGCCGAACAATGTAGGAATTCAGACTTAGTGGTGAGCCAAGGCGCCACAGGATCACTCCCAAACCACATTCCCACCTACACTGTTGAGATAACTAATGTATGCGCCACTGGTTGCAGCATTGCTGGTATACACTTGAGGTGTGGCATGTTTAGCTCATATACTCTCATTAATCCCAACATTTTTAAGAGGCTTGTTGTCGATGACTGTCTTGTCAATAATGGTCAAGCATTGGCTCATGGTCAAACTCTAAGGTTTCGGTATTCTACTACTTTTTCCTATCCACTGTCTGTCAGATCTATAGTTTGCATTTAGTAAAAGCCTATAATAGTTGGAAAGCCTTGCGTCCTATCATATTTGCGAACTAAGAGTTGCAGGTTGGAACAATGGCAAGTCCCGCTCAAATTTGTCTCATGTCATGCTATATCGGGTTGAAGTAGACCAAGACAGTGACCACACATGCGAGCTCTTTTTTCGATTATTAAAAAAAAAAAAAACCTGCTAATGTCAGAGGCTTATTGTTTTCATATAAACCACCTGTTGCTTTGGGTGTCTTTTTTTTATTTTGGAATAAATAAAAGTTGCAACTTAAATACTCAATACCTGTTTTTTCTTTTGTTTTTTGTGGTTCTGATTTGGCTTTATAAGTTTGTAATGGGACTTTTGCTTTTGGTGGATAATTGCCGATTTTGTTTTGTCTCTATATATGGTGATATGGATCATACGAGGAATGTTTTGTTTGTCTTGCTTCTTGATGAGGATGTAACAAACAGCAAAGTTGAATTATGATGATCATGACAGTCAGTGTCTTTCTGTTGACTATTGTTTTTGAACATGTAATCACTCTGAGCTCATAGTGACTAGGCCGGCTCAAGGCATTTTGTGGTATAAGGTGATAATTTCAAGTGAGGTCTTATTGAAGAACAATTTTTCATATTTTAAGTGAAACGATAATTTTGAGTGTAGGAATATGTAGGAGATTTGGAACACATATGGAAAAATTTGAACAATTTCAAATAAAAAGTAAAACAAAGTAAAGTACAAAACCTATTAAGATAGATATTTTAATCTATTAACTAAAAAGAATGTCAATGGACAAATTTTGCAACCACTGTGAAGTGACACACAATGAGTGGTGGCCCATCACATTTAAAAATATGGGGTTAATTTGTTGTAATGTTAAAACTATAGGTTTTTTAATTGACACTAGTCGCAAACCTGTGCGATGCACAGGAAAATTATTAAAAATAAAATCTAAATTAATTTTGATTCTTTTTACTTCTTTTGTTGAATTTTTTTTTTTTTTTTAGTTCAAAATGTTATAGGCAATATCGATAAAGAGACTTTACGAATCGGATTTAGGATAAATCCTACTTTTTGGTTTAAAAAAATAACTAAAAAAGTATTTACCATAGGATAATTAAAATTTAATATAATGTAATTTTTCTTTTGGCATAAGTTGAATATAGTCTAATTTTTATAAAACACGATTCATGTTTATATTTACCATATGGATCATGTTTCCATCCAAAAATAAAATAAAGGATACTTAAAATAAGAAGAAGGACAAATAAATACATGGGCACATGATTATATGATCAAACCTAAATAATTTTCATAACTCATTTCAAGCTCACATGGATTTCATTATAACAAATCCATCCATTTTTCTCCATTGCCAACAACAAAATTAAATGAAATACATAAGAAAAAAAAAAAAAAAAAAAACTCTAAAAATCTTGATGAAAATTGATAATTATGATTATTATTAAAAGATATTTATATTGTGTTTATATATGGAATATATTTTAGTATTAGATATTAATTATGATTGTGTTTTATATATGGAATAATATATTCTTATATTAAAGAAAATATGATGTGTCAAAATTTTAATGGAATGTTTAATAATAGAATAAAATTGAAATTCAATTAGAAAATATATATTAAAATAATGAGGTGTAAAATTGTGAGATTTCAAAAGCTTATATGGCGCAACATATGAGGTCAACCAAAAGTCAAAAAGTTTGGTTTTATATTATAGTATAACTAGTCGCAAACCTGTGCGATGCACAGGAAAATTATTAAAAATAAAATCTAAATTAATTTTGATTCTTTTTTTTTTTTTTTTGTAGTTCAAAATGTTGTAGGCAAGATCGATAAAGAGACTTTATGAATCGGATTTAGGATAAATCCTACTTTTTGGTTTTAAAAAATAACTAAGAAAGTATTTACCATAAGATAATTAAAATTTAATATAATGTAATTTTTCTTTTGGCATAAGTTGAATATAGTCCAATTTTTATAAAATACGATTCATGTTTATATTTACCATATGGATTATGTTTCCATAAAAAAAAAAATAAATAATACTTAAAATAAGAAGAAGGACAAATAAATACATGGACACATGATTATATGATCAAATCTAAATAATTTTCATAACTCATTTCAAGCTCACATGATTTTATTATAACAAATCCATCTATCTTTCTTCATTGCCAGCAACAAAATTAAATGAAATACATAAGAAAAAAAAAAAAAAATCTTGATGAAAATTAATAATTATGATTATTATTAAAAGATATTTATATTGTGTTTATATATGGAATATATTTTAGTATTAGACATTAATTATGATTGTGTTTTATATATGGAATAATATATTCTTATATTAAAGAAAATATGATGTGTTCTAAATAGAATAAAATTTAAATTCAATTAGAAAATATATATTAAAATAATGAGGTGTAAAATTGTGAGATTTCAAAAGCTTATGTGGCGCAACATAATGAGGTCAACCAAAAGTCAAAAAGCTTCGGTTTTATATTATAGTATAGATATAGATTCCCTAAAAGATTTTATTATTTTATAATTGAATTTTCTTTTTTTCAAAGATTCTACTCTATTTATTTTTTTATTTTTTGGGGGGCCTTGTTCCACTTGGGGGCCTTAGGTCATGGCCTTAGTGGTCTATGGGTTCAATAAAATGGATTTTGAAGTGGAAATTAAGGACAACTTAGAAAAATGGGATTTCAATAAAATAAAAAATTATCACTTAATATAGGTGGGGAATCTCCCTACACTGGATAGATTCAAATAGTGTTTGAGTCACTGCCCTTGTAAATGTTTTTAGTGATATTGAATGCGTAGTACCTCCCAAGGCCAATCAAGCCCACTTTGCCCCAATATTTATACTCAATTTTTCGTAGTAGTAAGAACATCCAATAAGTCATCATCCTTGTTCATTTTGTGTGCTTTAAACCAAGCCAAAACCCAAGTCAATCCACTCTAATTGACCATGCCAATCCATTTCTAACCCAAAATACAACAGGTTGACACCCAAATATCTACCATTGAAAATGAGTGAAGTAACATTAAACTATAAATCTGTACTATTCTAAGGATTCAGCAAAAAAAAAAAAATCTGTAATAATCTCAGGTGTTGACTAATGGTTGCTTTGCTTGTTTCTGAATTTGATTTGTTGTAAAAATTTAATTTTGGAAATTCCTGCAGAAGTTGTTATTGGACCTGGAAATCTCTTGTTTAGGGCTTGATTGAGTTTAGTAACCCTCTGAATGTTTCCCCATGTATGACCATTTAATTATAGTTCATACTTATACTAGGGTTGGATTCTGTTGGATGTCATGGCTAAGAATTTAACAAAAAAAAGACTAAAAGGGAAATGACTAAAAGTGACTTAGTAAATCCTGGGCGATTAATTGTGGAAGGCTGACTGGTGTACCTCTAGGTGGGATCTTTATTACACCTATCATCAATTAATTGCTTCAAAGCTTGGTATGTAATTCTTTGGTTCTCTTGTAATTTTAAAAAAGTCCTTTAATGCTGTTTGATCATCTTTTAATTTAGAGATGTTGATCTCACTTTAAGTTTATTATTTTATTTTATTTTATGTTCTTAATTTAACATTCCAGAATAATCCTTTATATCTTATTAATGCTCAACACTCTCATTTAATTAAACCGAACAGAACAGTGGAATGTGTTCGGTTTAATTCCACACAAATGTTGCCTCCAGAATATCTGTTGTAAAAACCGGAAGTAATAGTTTATTTTGTCCTCACAAAATTTTGTCCGAATAAATTTTTCCCCTCCAAATGGTATTCTATTATTCTCAAAAGGTTGCGTTGAATTCAACATAGTATTATATAATGGATTTTGTTAACCAATGCCCTTAGGGCAATGGTTAAGGAATATTAAATGCTTACACTTTACGGGAAATAACAAATTTTTAATATTAAAATAATATATAGAAAGACTAAAATACCCTTAAAAGCATTAAAACTTCACTACTTCTTATAAAAATGGAAGCATTAAATGCTTCCTTAACCATTACCTTAAGGGCATTCGTTAACAGGATCCATAACTACTTCCTATAAAATGGAAGCATTAAATACTTTCTTAACCATTGTTCTAAGGACATTCATTAACAGGACCCTTATATAATAGTTCGCAAGTAGAAGAACTCCATTTTTGTTGTGCTACATTCTCCATATCGTAGTAAAGTCTATATCGCTTGCAATCAAAAACTGTGCAATGCAGTTGCCAACGAGTGGTTGAAGTTTAATGAAATATGATTAATGTTGTGAATACTGTATGGGATAGTCTAGCGTATCGTCCTGTCTATTAGAATGTAGGTATAGGATTGTTCTTGATTCGTTGTGGATCATTCAAGTTATTCTTTTGCCGTGTGGTTGACATTTTTTTTTTTTTTTCTTTCAATTTTTCTTAAATTATAATTGTGAAGGTATTGTAGGTGGTTGATTTGAGAAAAATGTAAGTGTAACAAGGATTTATAATGACAGAGTAATAATAGTTGGAAATTGCATACATTTTGTCATTGGAGTGATATGTGGTATTTATAGGACAAATGGTGACTTAGATTTGGTGGGAATTATTCCCTAAAAATAGGCTTTTGGCATGTTACGTGATTGTTCTCTTTGATCGGGTGAGGGGATGGGTGTCCTGATACCACCTCCAAAACAACATGCATAGAGGATGGACTTGGATTGAGTCTAATGTTCTAGTGTACTGGATCCGTTGCGATTGTGACACGTGCCCAATTTTAGACATGTGTCTATTTGCAATGGGTACAGTGTACTGGAGTACTGGACCCAATCCAAACCCATAAAGGATAGGTTCAATGACATTAAATGCGATTTATTGATTGTTGGTGGGACTCAATATCACTGTGTTTGGAAAGGAGGAAAAGATGAGGGAAGGGAAAGAACAATCGAATAAATATGAGGTTTCTTTGTTTGGTTAATAGGAAAGGAAATGAAAAGAAACCAAAAGTGAGGGAAACCCAATCAGCTTGGCCCACACTTTGGCATCGGCCCAAAATTGGGCGGAAATGGAGAGAAAGTTAGAGTGAAAAATGGCAGCAGCCATTCTTTACTTTTGATACTTTTGAAAATTATATTTTTGTCATTCAACCTTTATTCCTCTCTTTATTTAATATGTACATAAAAGTAAAATGCATAAGTTTTTGTTTACATTTCCCTCCCCTTTGGAAACCAAACAAAGGAAAGGAAAATGGATAATTTTCTTTTCTTTTCTCCCATTTTCTCCATATTCAAACACATATGAGGGAAATATTTTCTCTTCTCTTCCATTTTTATTTTCTTTCTCTTACTCTTTTCTCTTCCCCCCATTGCAACCAAACACTGTGTAGATGCTAACATAAGGAGTCAATGACATTCAGCGGGTGATTGTTATTTATGGACTATGGTCGGCTGAGGAGATGGAGAAATTATTCAGTCCACCAGGTGAATCACGTCATCTATCCACCATTCCAATAATTAAATGCCATATATGTTAATTTAATGACTCATCAATATTCACACAACCAACAAATAAGGAAAAATACTAGAATACCCTCTCTTTCTCTCTCCATCATGGTTGTGTGAATATTGATGAGTCATTAAATTAACATACGTGACTTTTAATTATTGGAATGATAGATAGATTACGTGGTTTACCTGATGGACTAAATAATTTCTCGAGGAGATGGGTGCCATGACAACACCTCAAAAACTGCAGTAATTGGGGACAAGTCAATAGCATTAAGTGTAATTGACCGTTGGTAGCGTGCAATAATACTGATCGATATAAGGAGTTAATGACGATCGATGAATTCTCCATTTGTGGAAAATTGTACCGACTGCCTAGTTAAAGGGAAAGATGCCCTCGAGTGCAATTATGTCATCCTAGGGCGAGTTGACCATTATGGGCCTTCGAGGTAGACGATTGAGGAATGTTTAGTTGCTGAGCATTTGTTGCGAGGATCGGACCCAAAATCTTCCTTTGAGTTCGGGCTGACACTCACTTCGAGTTATGTTACTTTATTGGGTTAGCCTTGGTGGGCCAGATAAATGGGCCTTGGGTTGAAAGGCTCATTGGTTACGCTAATGTCCTCTTCTAGGCTTGTTAGGCCCAACCCCATGTAGATATTTTGGCCTAATTAAAATTCTATCATTAGCAAGTTTGAAGAAAATTAAAAGACTATTCCACTTAAAATTCTACTATAAAAATTTTCAAAATATAAAAGTATAAAGAATTTTTAGTATTTAATTCACATTGTTTTAATAATCAATTATAGATTTTGGTTTGGAGACAGTAACGGGATGTTTGGTAAACCAACATATTCAATTTTCATAGTTACAAAATGGACTAGATTTATTTTATCTAGTTTGTCAAGAATCGTGATATAATCAATTTTAGTTAATATACAATTTTATATAACAACAATCCTATTCCTATCACATCATATTTTCTTAAAATAGTAAAATAAATAATTTTATACACATACACCAGCAAAATAAACTTTCTCGTGCATTGCACGGGTTATTGACTAATTCTTGATTGTTTGCCTTAGAGTTAGTTTTCTAGTGTCATTTAGAGTGTGTTTGAACGAATTTATTTTAATTGATTTATTTTTATTGAAAAATAAATTATATTTAAAATGAGTGAGGTTTTACAAGATTGAACATTAGTCAATAAGCTCATCCAAACAAAGTTTATTGAGTTTTGAATCTTTTTATCTCAGATCTTTTACTCATGACAACAAATAATTTTATTAATCGATCCAACTAACACATCATCTAGTAATTATAATTGAGGCAAGCGTTGAAAAACTCCTCACCTCTGATCTTGGCCCATTAAACCTTTATATATATATATAATTTTGATGATTAAATCCCCATTTTTGATATCTTGGTTCTTTGATATTGACCACTAATGCCAAGCAATTTCCTTGATCCACCATGAGAGCAACATTTTCCCTTGGGACCACATTTGTTGTGTCGTGTGGATAATTGATGATATAGTCATACAAATGATACAATACCCTGAAAAGGAATGACCCCATATGTAGTGTAATTGACACAATACCCTCAGAGGGGAAAGGTTGTGGGCCTATTATAAAATTCATTCTCTAGTGACATTATACGATTATCAAGCACTAGCTTTTAACATTCTTGTTTCTCCAATCATTAGCATGTACCAAAAACGTATTTCCCACCAATATCAAGCACTAGATTGTAACATTCTTGTATCTCCAATCATCAGCACGTAGTAAGAATATTTTTATTACGTGTATCATATATATATATATATATATATGATATTAGTCGCTTTAAGCTAATTTACATCTAGTCCACAACTTGTATGTCATTGATATATTTCCAATTTTGTTATTTTTATGTACCATGTGGGCCTATTATGATGAATTGATGATCAAGTCCATGCTTGTACTATTTTGTTTTCTGGTTATGATAGTCTTGACATGTACCCCAGTCACATGCCAATTAAAACAAAGAAATGAATTGCACTATGCATCATTCTATTTTATTTCAGTTAAATTAACATACTAGTAGTAAAGAAAATTAATCATACAGTTTATATACCTTGTCCGCGATGTGGAACATATCAAATTGTGCGTTTAAAGTTTAAACATGTTTTTCTGTACTAACTCGGAAAATAATTTGATAACGAATCAAGGATTTAACATAGAAAGAAGGGTAAAAAAAATTTTTTGATAAAAAAATGTAAAACATAGAAAGAAGGGAATGGACAATGGAAGTGTAAATGCGTACGTGTGAGGACAAGAAATTAATTTTCTTTTTTTGATAAGTGTGAGGATAAGAAATTAATGAAACATTAAACAGCGGGTTGTTGCATATTAATGGAGAATGTGCCAATGAATGACAGCCAAAGATGCGATTTCGTATTTTTCAAAAAAAAAAAAAAAAAAAAAGGAAAGGGAATTGGATTGGAGGTATGTAGTATATACTGTAGGCAAAACTTAGGTATAGTACCTTACGTTCTGTGCGTTAAGTACCCTCACTAAAATTCTGACACGTGGTTACTTAACGTTTTCTACTAAACGACGTTATTGAATTTTTTTTTTTTCTCATTTTTTTTTCTCTCTCATCTGTACTCGTCTCTCACTTTCTCAACTCAAGCTTCTCTTCTCTCTCTCATCACAGCCATCACAACCATTAACAACAACACCACCACTACCGCCCCCAACAATAACAAAACCAAAATCTAAGAAACAAAAAACCAACCAAAATCTAAGAAATCCATTTAGCAAAAACTAAAAAAGAAATCTAAGAAACCCAGCTGTTTCGGTGCCTTAGATGGCCTTGGTCGGTGTGGTGGCTTGGGGGGAATGGATCTGCGAGGTGGGTTGGGGGGATTTGTGCGACGGTGGAAATCTGGCCGCCACACTGGATCGAGCAAGGCAACGTGGGTTGACTGCCACCATTACTGGAAAACCCACCCACCGAGAAACATGGAAACTGAAAACCCACAGAGAGAGATGCTCTCATCTCATCGGAGACCCGCGAAGGGAAGATCCGACCCACGACGGCAGAGAAGAAACCCAAGAAGGGCGGCAATGAAACCCACGGCGTGAGTCTCGGATCTTCCCTTCATGGGTCTTTGCCGTTGGTTTTGTTTATTAGATTTTGGTTGGTTTTTTTTCCTTCTTAGATTTGGTTTTGTTCTTGTTGTTGTTGTTGTTGGGGGTGGTGGTGGTGTTGGATGATGATGGTGATGGCTGTGATGAGAGATGAGAGAGAAGCTGAGATGAGAAAGAGAGAGAAGCTGAGTGAGAGAGGAAAAAAAAATAATAACGCCGCTTAATGTAAAAAGTTAAGTAATCATGTGTCAGAATTTTAGTGAGGATGCCTAACGCACAGAACATAAGGTATTGCATCTAAGTTTTGCCCTATACTATATATGCTAAATATGTAGATCGAGTATTCTTCCAAGTTTCAATATGTCATGTAGGAGTGTTTTTTTTTTGGTGTCCGAGCCAGCGTTCCGTAGATATCCGTACTTGATTAATCTTAGGGACATGTAACACCCTACTAGTATGTGTATCATGATAGCGCAAGTTTTGTCTTGGGTAGGTGGTTATGAGCATACTCGAATTAGTGATTATTAGGAAACACACCCAAGATCGGACTAGTTGAGCTCCCCTCAAGATTCATATAATAGTGATTTAAATCATTTAAAGATCACATCACAATTAATATTACGTGAAACTTGTATACCTATTATTTTTTGTATGAGAATAAACTGGTAATAATAGATTTAATAGTCAGATGAATTTTCCTTTTTCTCATTCTCCTGTGGTTCTTTCCTACTGAACAATGAATATTAAATGGAACCAGATACTTTCATTTTTCCATCTTTTATGCTAAACCCATAAAATAGTAAATATTTTTTTTTTTCTTTTCTTTTTATCTTTTCCTCATCCCACATTCCCACTATCCCATTGTTCATATTAAATGGAACCAGATACTTCTTACAATTAAATCCTTACAATGATGGAAATACCCTTCTTTTTATAGTAGTATTTTGGTAATAAATAAACACTTGTCTTTCTTTCTTTTTATACTAAAATAAACAATATACTCTCAATTAGACAGCCCGATCATTGAATCCACACTGGTAAGAAATGTGATGACTACAATTCGACAAGAGGTCAGCAGGAAAAAAAAAAACAATCTCCCATTATTAATTGTCAGACTTTTAGTTTCCAAAAAAATAAAATATGCCATCCTCTCCATCATTGATTGGCACAAGTTCATTGTTTTTTAATACATTTTTTTCTTCTTTTTTTTGGTATTTCTCAGTTCTCACAAGTCACACCCGAATGTCCCTAAAACCATTATTAAAAACTAGAAAGGATTTTTTATTTTCATTTTTTATAATTCAATACTAAGAAGAGTGTAGGTTTAAATACAAGTCTCCTTATAAAGGAGAGTAGGTAATCAAATTATCAATTATATTACACAACTCCTGAGGACTAGATAAGCATTATAAGAACATTAAATTATCATAGTTCAACCCATTTCTAATTGCTATTTGTTTTAACTCGTACACAATTTTGTCAAACTCAAACTCACCTAACCCCATCCCCACGTAGAATATCAAAATCCCTCAAAACCAAACACCCACCTTTAGAACCCTTTTAGCCTATAATCAACCCCCACGTAATGCACATTGCTCTCACACCCTCCCAGCGACCCACACCCCCACCCTAAATGCGAGTCAGCCAATCATTACCCAATTAAGCATCATTCATTCCCACTTAAACCAAAAGTGTAAAAAACCAACCCCACGTGCACACATTTTTAACCCTAGTTAACATCTTAACCTTAACCCAACCCCCAACCCCCCAAAATAAATATAACACTATAAATACCCCACACCCCACTAATCCCACTTTACAAAATTTATTTCCCAAATTCTCAAACCCTAACCTCCAAACCCCAAAGCAAAGCAAAGCAAAGCAAAGGTTCTCTCTCGCTCTCTCACTCATACATACATACATACATTACATATATCGCTGTATATACATAATATATGGTTGCAGGCTTTAGTATTTGTGTACAGGTTGTTTGGTCATTTCTGGCTCGAGCACCATATCCACTCTGCCATGTTTGTCTCTCTTTGTACCTTCTCTGCTTTTTGCATGCACAAAACGACCTCGCTCTCAGCGCTCTTCGCTTTGTCCACTCCGTAAATTCAATTCCTCCGACAAATCCACATTCAGTTTCTGAAGTCTGAACCACAACATAAATAAAATTTCACCTCCTCTCCATCTTTTAGGGTTTTACTATTAGTCCCACTCTCTCTCACTTCGTTATCCGTGAAAACCGTGTTATTTTGAAATGCTTTTGAATTTTGCTTTATAAAGCTTTGATGGTGATTCTAGTGCTTCGTTTCAAATCGCCGTCGTATTGGCTACTCTAGTGTAAAGTCTTTGTCTAGTCTTTTTATAAAAGCCTAAGTCCTCCACCCGTGACCGTGAGTCTTTCTCCTTTTGACTCCTCAGGTCAAATCTCATCCCTCCTTTTTCAGATCGACGGCTGTCCTTCATTTCATTGATGTGATATATATTCATTTCTTTTGTACTCACTATTACTACCACTACTTGTTGTTTCAGGGTTTTTATCAGTGTTTGGCCGAGGTATCAAACTCACTCACCGAGTTCCGATTCAAACTCGTAAGGATGAGAGAGTACTACTTGTCGTCGAGGTTCAAGCTCTTCGTTGCTGCTTTAGTCTCGTTGTTCTTCATCGCTATGTTTGTTTCAGGTTTTGTTCAATATTCCTCTTTATTATTAATTAATTAATTAAAAAAGTGTTTATTCTATGCTTTTATAATTATTGTGTGTAAAATAATAGTCTAATGGCTCAATTATTGCTTATGGGTTTGGGAATGATTTCACTTTCGCCAACACCAGGGGCCTCCGTGTTCTCTCTCTTTTTCTTAATTTAAATATTCAATTCCTTTTCCTTCACTAATTTTTTTGCTTAGTTTTAAACAAATCGAATAACATTTCTCTATTTTTCCTCTCGTTTTTTTTAGGTGCGGATCGCTCTCTAATCTTTCATGGACACAGCACCATCAACAAGTTTCCGCATCGCAAGCTTCTCGGTAATTTTTATTTTTTATTATTTTTTTTTATCATTATATATATATATATATTATAATATAGTGTGGTCTGAGTATTTATTTTTAGTAATGTTTTGTTTTTGTTTTCGTGTCAGAGGTGCACGTCTGATTTTTATTTTTATTTTGGATTATAATATAGTGTGCACCGATTGTTAAATTGGACTTGGACCCCCTCTTGCCTAGGAATATTAATTACTGTTTAGAATATCCTCTAGACAAGATCCGAAATATCCATGACATTTTATACCATTGTTCTTCTTTTTGGTGAGACTTTTGGTTTTTTATTGGATTGGCTGGCCCATCTGGGTCTTGTTCTCATTTTGGCTTAGTGGTGGAATTTGGCATGTTTGGTGAATTGTAAAATGAAAGAGAGAGTGTTTGTGGGTTTGGTTTTTAACTTTTAAGTTTTATAAAAGGTTTTGAATTATGTGCAATTTTTTTTTCAATGAATTTTTAGTTGAAAAGCAAAAATGTTTAAAAGCAAGTGGCATGTTGAATTTGTGACCCTACCATTTAGACCTTTTGGGGTTCCTTTGTCTGTTTCTCAATAAATTTATACGCTATAATTCCCGTGAATCACCTCCAAAAAGTGTATTTTGTCTGTAGATGACCCAACCCATTGGGTTTTGGTTGGTGCGTGTTCACGTTTTTAATGCTTTATACTTTGTTGTTTTGCAAAAGGGTCTTAAATTTTTAATCCTGTCCTTTCACTATCCCAATTTATTACTAAGACCCTTTTCTTGTTTGTTCTTGCTTTACACAGCAATGGTGGAAACAAACCGAATATGGGGCGAAAAGTGTACCAAATCGGACATTGTGGTGAACCAAGGTCCCACAGCTCCACTCCCAAGTGGTATTCCCACCTACACTGTTGAGATCAATAATGTCTGCGCCAATGGTTGTGGTATTGCTGGTATACACTTGAATTGTGGCTGGTTCAGCTCAGTCAAACTCATCAATCCCAGAATTTTTAAGAGGCTTCGATATGATGATTGTCTTGTCAATGATGGTAAAGCTTTGGGTAATGGTGAATCTCTATCGTTTCAGTATGCAAATACTTTTTCGTATCCACTGTCTGTCTCTTCTGTAGTTTGTGTTTAGTAACATAGTTTTTAGTAGCTAGCCCACTATAGAAGTTAAACATTCATATAAAGCACCTAAAGCAGGACTTGTTGGTAGTAAAATACGGAATACCCTTCTTTTGTTTTTGTGGTTCTGCTAAGTCTGCTTTGGCTTTTATATGTTTGTTGGGGTTTATAGCCTTTTTCTGGGGTTTTGATTGATTGGGGCTCTTGTATATACTGTAAAGGGTCTCTTTTGGACTTATGGGTAGAGAGAGAATTTGGTGGATAATGACTGATTTTGTTCTGGGGGTGTGGATACTTTGTCTTGTCTGTATATATGGTGATATAGAACCATGTTACATATATGGAATTTAGATGCGAGATTTGAACTGTGATTAGAGGGAATATTTTGTTTTGTCTTGTTTGTTTCTTGATGAGGATGGTGGTAAACAGCAAAGCTAAATCATGATGATCCTGACAGTGTCTTTCTGTTGTCTATCAGTTTTTGGACGTGTAATCACGCTAAGCGTATAATGACAATTTGCTTGTGGTGGCCTCTTCTTTGTACTATCTGTCTCCTTTGCGTTTGTTTATTTATTTTTCCCATGCCTGCAACTAAAGGTTGAAATAAAAAACTAAATCTATTAGTTTACTTAAACTTATTTACTAATTGCTTAATCAATATCATTTATTTAATAAATAGGCAAATAAGTGTTAGCTTAATTAGTCTAATTAAATTGAGTTTAATTGAATTTTAATTTGATTGATTATTGGGCATAACAAAAAGTCCAAACCCAAAAAAAAAAAAAAAAAAAAAAAAAAAAGAGTTTTGTTAAATATCTGATGTGTAAATATAATTTAATTGGGACAATGGCGAGTGTACGGAAGGACCAGATCTCGGAAACTAGGTACGGTTTCTTTCTCTTTCTCTTTCTCTGTGAAAATTAAATTCGAGTAGAGCTTCTTCTGGGTTCGATTTTCGACTATTTCTTCTGATTTCGGAAATTTTTTTAGGGGTTTGGGTTATGAAATTCATCGACATTCGTGATTTTTGGATAACAAGCTAGGCACTGTGTAAAATTACATGCTCTTTATTCGAGGTTTTAATTCATTTATTGTTTTTTCGACTACATTAATGCCCACCAGGCTTTCACACTTTTTATTCCTGGACCACCTAACTTTTTTCTCTACGACAATAGTTCACAAACAAAAAGCGCTTAAGTAGCTATAGTGGCGTCCCTCTACAAATTCCTACTACGAGAGACAATTCTTGAAATTGTAGCTACAAATTCACTGTTCTAATTTAAGCTTTAATTCACTAATTTCATTTTTTCTCTGTTTTTTTTTTTTTTTTTTTTTTTTTTTTAAGTTTTAATTGTTTTTTCATCATTTTATAGGCTTTAAGGGTATTTTGGTAAATATCTATTTTATTAAATGGATTGAAATGAGTTATTGGGTTTTAGCTTAGATAATTGGGTTTGAGTAATATCTACTTTATTAAATGGAATGCTCACTCAAATCCACCCATTTGACACCCATACATGCAACATTCATATTTAAGCTTCATTTATTTTGCTGTAAAATATTTTTCATTATAAAATGTTTTCGGATAAAAATGATTTTAGAAAAAATGATTTTTTTTTCAGTGTTTAGTTGCATTATGAAAAATGCTCCGAAAAATATTTTACAGTGTTGTGTGAAAGATAGAGCAGAAGGGATGGGGTGAGGTGTGTGTTTTTGGAAAATGGTTTACGAAAAAAAATTTTGTAAACCATTTTCCAAATTCTAACAAAAGATTTTCCGATCAACGGAAATTATTTTCCGTTTAACCATCATTTTACAGCGAAACAAACACCTGTAAATCTGAAAATATTTTCTGAAAAACATTTTACAATGAAACAAAAGGAAAACCAATTTCCAAATTTTAACAAAGGATTTTCCGGTCAATGAAAATTATTTTTCGTTTGATTACCATTTTACAGTGAAACAAACACCCTCAAATCTGAAAATATTTTTCAAAAAATATTTTACAGCGAAACAAAATGAGCTTTAATGCATGGCCCCTTGACTCAGGTTATCTCCATAATTTGCTACTGGATTATTTAATTAAGAAAAAAAATGGATTAGGTTAAACAGTTAGACCGTAGGACTAATAGATTTTGAAGTGGATTGGGAATTTTTATAAAATGAAGTTAACACTAAGCATAAATATTTCTAGTGTTTTTTGTTTTCCTTAAATTAAGTTGGAAATTTCCCTACACTGGATAGTGTCAAATAGTATCATTGAATTAGAATGTCTTGTAAACGTTTTGAGTGATATTCATTGTGGTGGCCAATTGCCACAATCCAAGCCGTTAGGAAACAAGTTGGGGACTACACCTCGAGAGTCGAGACCAGTCAAGCCCACACTGCCTCACCTGGAATTCCAAAGCCAAGCTTTCCCACCCACCATTTGTCCTTTTTTGACGGAGCATGACATCGTATGACATCATATGATATCATTCCGAATCAAGGAGTTGCAAATAAATAATACTGCCTGCCTCCCCTCCTCTCAAGCTTGGGAAATTCCAAGTACCTCCCTACTCATATTTATATTTTGAGAAATGTTGCGTGACAGTTTTTTATTGTAGAATAAGTGTTTCACACCGAATTCTTATAAAAATTATTTTCATCTTTCTTAGTAGTAGACTAGTAGGTACATCTAATAAATCATCCTCTTTCATTAGGTTTGCTTAAAAGTTAAAACCAAGCCAAAAACCCCATGTCAATCCACTGTAAACTCGACCATGCCAAGCCATTTCTGACTCGCTTTGGATTTATTAATATCTTGTGTTTTTCTATTTTTTTTTAATAAACCATAGAATAATTCAAAATCCAACTAGCTGACACCCAAATATCTGCCTTTTTGAAAAGGACTTTTATTTTTATTTTTTTTAAATGCGTGAAATAACATTAAACTACAATATCGGTAATAATCTCAGGTGTTGACTAATGGCATTTTTCCTTGTTGCTTTGCTTGTTTCCGATTTGAAAAGTATGTTTACTTTTTCAGAAAAAAAAAAAAAAAAAAAATTGACGGATCAGTGGATTAACATGTATTTTACCCAACTCTATTTCGGCTTGACGAGTTTTAGAAGTCTGTCCCCCAACCGAGCTTGTTTAATTGTAAAGGGCTGGATTGGGTTTGCTTTCTTCCTATCACAAATAGGTTGGGCCCAATTCGAGGCAACCCAACCCAAACTTGTAATAGTTCTGTCCAAAGTCCAAATCCAATCCAACCGATCTCTGAGCTCCAACATTTAACCCATGTCATCCGTCCCAACTCCCTCGGCTTTTGCTAATGGCACTTTTGCCCAAATTCAATATACTACAAACATTATGCTTATAAAAAACATTAGCCGAAATTCTTAACTTTCAACCCTAGTTTTTGGCTCCACTTCTAGTGGTAGGAATAGAATTTTGGTCCCATATCAGGCCTACCTAACTCCTAAATTCAATTTCTTAACATTTTTTTAATAGATCTTTCAAAATTCTATTTGTTAAATTTTAATTTTTTGACCTTGTGTTTTGGTAGTCTATTCCTAAAACAACACACACGAAGGAAAACTTTTGAGTAACTAGCCCAGATAAGGACTACAATAAAACTACAAACACAACATTTTCATAACAATGTTGAAGTGTCAAGTTGTGAATAGTAAATTATAAAGTGCAGTAAGTGGTGGATCTAGATGAGAATTAATAAAAGCCTGCCAAATTAGTATTGTTGTGAAAATGTTGTGTCCTTAGCATTGCTCTAATGACTATTGCAATTTCGGTTTCAACTTAAATTATTACATCTAATAAAAAATGTGTGGTTTTGACTTTTGACTACAATTTATTTAAATCTTATATGAAAATATTAGTATCCTTACATTCTCATATTTTTGTATTAAAAATAGAATATTTGCATCTCATTCAATTATCCTATTCCCTAATTTAATTTCTTAACATTTTTTTCAAAGACCTTTAATTATATATTATTCTTTAGTCTTTGTGTTTGACATCGTCCATACCTACCCAACACAATATACACAAAGTAAAATTTTGGGTTAAACTTAAACTACATCAAAGACCATTACAACTTTACAAGCTATTGTAACTACTTAGAACAATAACCCAAGAGGGTAGCTTAGTTGTAGGACGAGTCATAATATGCATATCAAGGATGTAAAATTGTGAGTGTTTGACACCGCATGACAGCAGATCTTTTTGGGATCATTGAGCTTAATAATTATCCAATGCATGCGAGACAAGAGGATTACATGTGCCCACGAGATTAGTTGCAACGAAGTTTTTGAATACCCATGTTATTAAAAAATAACAAAATCTACCTAGAATAATATTGTTTTCATTAAACAAGTCTAGATAATAAAAGGATTTAAAACGATACACTTTTTTATAAAAGAAAGGATACACAAATTACATACCATTCATATCATACACATATATGAAGCATGAATACAAGGACATTTCTAATGGTTGATAATAATTATACATTTAAGACCATCATTTCCTAATAATTCAAGGTAAACAACTTAAGAAGTCTAGGAATGCAAACTTATTCAGACAAAGCTTCACCATTTGATGATGTGACAAATCATGATTGGTGTGTCAAAATTTTATATCAATAATAGACCCGTGATGTTAGAACAACCAAAATTTATAATGATAATTGATGTAGTGACTGGTCTGATCCGATTTTTAAAATCATATAAACTTAAAAAGGAATACATTCAATAAGAATTGGGGAGTATGTTGTTTTTTTGGGGTTCTTGATAATTTTAAGAGAAATTATTATGTGTGGGTGAACTCATTTTAGAGTGTGAAATAAATAAAACAAAGTAAAACAAAATCACGTGACAATTCTCAAACTTAAACCCCAAATAGTTGTATCATTTTTAGTTTCAGTCTTACATTTTCTTATCTTGTTCATTACCAGAGAACTCAAGAGAGACCAACAATGGCTGGTGCTGTAGCCGGAGTAGGACTGGGCCTAGGACTTTCATGCTCCACCACAACGAAGCTTTCTCAGAGACGCTCTTCTCTTCTTCTTCTTCAAAAACGACTCGTCGTTGTTGCGTGAACATGGCTATCTCGCTCGACGAGAAGAAGAAGAATTACACTCTTCAAAAGTCCGAAGAAGCTTTCGCTGTCGCCAAGGTACAATTAATTACCATCCTGCCCCCCACGTTTTTTGTTTTCCTTCTTCCATTTTAAAACCCTGTGGATTTATTTGTATTTTGTGTTGTGCTGGGAATTAGATTTGATACAAAATTTGAAGCTTTTATGGACTCTGCATTCTTGGAACTGTTATGGGGTCTCTTAATTTTGAATTCAATTTCTCTATGTATTGATTATTGAAGAATTTTGATTGTTGGGTATTGAATTTGGGTTTCCAATTTCCATTACATTTGGGTTATAATGATGGGTTTTAACTTTTATGTAATATTGATTATATGGTCTATGCTAAATGATGGAGTTAGCTAGAATGTTTTACTGGTATTGTAAATGTGTGTCTTAATCTATTTTCTTAGAGAGACAAAATATGATCCTCTCCATTAGTCAATTTCACGGTTAAGATTTTATTTCCTCGATATAACTATATATGAAGTGCCACCATTTTAAATTTAATCTGAATCATGAAATGGATTCAGAAATGGATCCATTTCATGTATGTCAAAGAAGCCTATGGACTTGTTATTGTTGTATTTGATGTTCCATTCAAACCCCTTTTCTTTTTATGATGTTGAATGACGAAATTTGGTTTCAAATGTCTTGATTAGTGATTTCTGACTTGGTGTAAGGGTTTTTGTAGAATTTGATGCCTGGAGGTGTGAATTCCCCTGTTCGTGCCTTTAAATCTGTTGGTGGACAACCCATTATAATGGATTCTGTGAAGGGATCTCATATGTGGGATATAGATGGCAATGAGTACATCGATTATGTGGGTTCTTGGGGACCTGCGATAATTGGTCATGCAGATGATGAGGTTTCTGTTCTTTCTCCCTGTCATCTATTTTTAAAGAGTTATCATCTAATCTTACATTTGACATTGTCCTGATATTCTATAGACATTGTGCATCTTGATTCTCTGAACATTACTCACACTATTTTTTCATGTTGTGGAAGAATACATTTTGTTTTAATGACACTGGTCAAGTAGTCCTGCCTCTAATGTCATTTTACCCCAGCAAAATATCCGTAGTCTTTGTAGTATTTATTAAAAAAAGAAAGGAAAGAAGAAGATTCGGTAATGTGATACTTTATTTGCACTACGTTCTTAGAAGTTGATGCATTTGTATTTAAAAAAAAAAAAAAATCTAAAGACAGTATAAAAACTGATTTTAGCTGGGGAAGCATTATAATGCTTTATTGAAGAGAAGCGATCCTTATGTTAAAGTAAGTTTGTCCACATACACAGTCCTTTTTCTTGGGGAAAGTAAATGAGTTGGAGAAATGTGATTCTTAAGCATTATCTTACCAATACACTGAAGTAGACCCCTGTAATGGTGGATGAATCCTTTGTTTGTTTTTTATTTGTGATGGTAGTCTTTCAGATATTGCAGTGGATAACGTTTGAAGCTATTATTTACCTGCAGGTACTTGCAGCCTTAGCTGAAACAATGAAGAAAGGAACCAGCTTTGGTGCTCCTTGTCTGCTAGAAAATGTTTTGGCAGAGATGGTCATCTCGGCTGTTCCAAGCATAGAAATGGTCCGAATGGTTAATTCAGGTACAGAAGCATGCATGGGTGTGCTCCGCCTGGCCCGTGCTTTCACTGGCAAGGAGAGGATTATCAAGTTTGAGGGCTGTTACCATGGCCATGCCGATCCATTCCTTGTCAAGGCAGGAAGTGGGGTTGCCACCTTGGGGCTCCCTGATTCCCCTGGTGTCCCAAAAGGAGCCACTTATGAAACTCTAACCGCCCCTTACAATGACATCTCAGCTGTGGAAAAACTCTTTGAGAACAACAAAGGAGAGATTGCTGGAATTATCCTTGAACCTGTTGTTGGGAACTCTGGTTTCATTGCTCCTAAACCTGAATTCCTTAATGCCATACGCAAAATCACTAAAGAAAATGATGCTCTCCTAATTTTTGATGAAGTTATGACTGGATTCCGTTTGTCTTATGGTGGAGCTCAAGAATATTTTGGCATAACTCCTGATTTAGCAACACTTGGAAAGGTCATTGGTGGTGGTCTGCCTGTTGGTGCATATGGAGGAAGGAGGGAGATAATGGAAATGGTGGCACCAGCAGGACCAATGTACCAGGCTGGGACCTTGAGTGGAAACCCATTAGCAATGACTGCAGGCATACACACTCTTAAGCGATTGCAGAAGCCAGGAACTTACGAATATTTGGATAAGATCACAGGCGAACTTGTTCAAGGTATAGTTGATGCTGGGAAAAAGGCGGGGCATGCAATGTGCGGTGGTTATATAAGGGGGATGTTTGGGTTTTTCTTCACAGAAGGGCCTGTTTATAACTTTGAGGATGCAAAGAAGAGTGATACTGCAAAGTTTGCAAGATTCTATAGAGGAATGCTGGAGGAAGGAGTATATTTTGCTCCTTCACAGTTTGAGGCTGGATTTACAAGCTTGGCACATACTCCTGAAGATATCCAGAAAACAATAGCAGCTGCTGAGAAGGTTTTACAGCAGATTTAGTGTGGCTATTGCTGTATCTATAATCTTTGATTCTCTTCCCTTTTTTTTTTTTTACCCCTCTAGCATAATTGTTGTTTTGTAGGTGATTGAGAGTGTGTTTTAGTTGATTTCCTTTAATGAGAACATGCATTTCTACTTATAAATGTAATCCTTTTTGTATATTGGTAACCTTTTGAGTGAATTATTTGCTAATATGGCTTGTTTCCAAATACAGTATTTTTTTCACTCTTAACATTGTTTACAATTTCCTTGGGTTACCAGCAATCCTATGCAGTGAGATTTACAGCATGAACAAAAGGCCGAATGAATTTTTATCGGAGTTTCAGAAGGAAGGAGATGACTGGCCCACAGTGCAATACACAAAGCTTAGTTAAATAACCCCATTCCACTTTCATATTGGTAACTTGTTGAAAAAAACAAACAAACAAACAGAAAACTAGCAACCAGAACAGGAATTAAAATGAACATCTTAATTTTTTGTACCTTTGCTTGATTTTTATAGCAACCAAATAAATCTTTTTCAAGAATTTCAGTAAATAGGTGGTGAGCATGATAATTACAAGTTATAAACCATTAGAATAACAGTGACCACTAACTCTTCAATCCACAGTACACTTTATATGAAGGAATTCTTTAAAGGTGAGCCTCGATAGTGACTAAAAATTTAGAATCCATGTTAAAATCCATGATATTATTGACCTTATAAGACATTAGAAATGATCAGATCAATCATGTTTTTCTTTTTATTATAGGCCCTATATAAATAGGAAATGGACAAGTACATTACTGTGCTCCTTATCTTTGTGATTCATGATATTATTCACCTTATAAAATATTAGAAACGATCAGATCAACCGTGTTTCTCCTTTTATTATAGGTCCTAGATAAATAAGAAATGGAAAATATATTACTGTGCTTCTTATCTTTGTAACCCAAATAATATCTAAGTATCTAACATATTTTTTAAATGAAACATCGTCCTACGTGATGTACCCATGAAGTGGGTGGACCATTATATGTGAGAGGTGGTTGCATACCACATATATTACATGTCCTTTGTACCATTTTATTGGACTGGACATAAATAATGACACCTGTCCAATTTTTTTTGATAATTAACAAAGATTTTATTGAAAGAAATTTACAATCCTACTCAGAGGGATACAAAACCCTACAAGAACAGCAAAAGTTACATGACGTCAAAGCAAAAACCCTAACAAGAGTCCAATTTCGATCACATGTCCTTTGTATTATTTCATTTTGGACTGTACATAAATAACAACGCCTGTCCAATTTTGATCACATCCTGTCCAATTTTGATCACATGTAGTAATCTCTACTAAAGTCCTTACGTAGATATTAACACCTGCATTCTGGCCGGAATGAGTGTGGGCGTAGGACTTTCATGCTCGACCACGACAAAGCTTTCTCAGAGACGCTCTTCTTCTTCTTCTTTTTCTTCAAAAACGACTCGTCGTTGTTGCGTGAAAATGGCTGTCTCGCTCGACGAGAAGAAGAAGAAGAATTTCAGTCTTCGAAAGTCTGAAGAAGCTTTCGCTGCCGCCAAGGTATCCTGCTCAGCTTCTGGGATCGAGGTTTTGAATGCAACACTTAAATTGTGTTGTTTTATGAATAAACATTTAATTGTGTATAACACTTAACCTTAACATAGAATTGTTTTATGTGAAAGTAGAAACAACTCTAAATACGATACCATATACCCTACTCAAAACTTCAGGGTTCCATGTTTTGCTAAAAACCACATGGGGTTTGTTTACTTTTCCTTCCCCCATTTTAAAATCCTGTGGATTTTTATTTTGTGCTGTGCTGGGAATTGGATTCGATTCAAAATGTGAACTTTTCTGGACTTGGAATTCTCGGAACTGTTTTGGGATCTGTTAATTTTCAGTTCAATTTCTGTATGTATCAGTTATTGAAGAAATTATATTGTTGGGAATTGATTTTGGGTCTAACTTAGTGTTAAATTTAAGATTTGCAACTTAAAAGTAAGCTAGAATTTTAGTTAGTAATGATGGGGTTTGTGTAATATTGATTATATTTTCTATGCTATAGAATGGGGGCAGCTACAAGGTTTCACTGGTATTGTAAAATGACTGCAATATAGTAAACAATTATTGTGCTTTTATGGGTCAGATGAATGAATGTGACCAAGTGTGTCTTAGTCTATGATCTTAGAGGGACTGGGTGATCAATGTGTTTTTCAAGTATATCAAACAATCCTATGGACTTGTCTTGCTTAAAGAAATCATATAACAGTTATATGCGATGTGATGCGAGCTCTTGTTATTGTTGTATTTGATGTTCCATTCAAACCCCTTTTCTTTTTATGATGTTGAATGGTGAAATTTGGTTTCAAATGTCTTGATAATTGACTTGGTGTAAGGACTTTGGTAGGATTTGATGCCTGGAGGTGTGAGTTCCCCTGTCTGCGCATTTAAATCTGTTGGTGGACAGCCTATTGTGATCGATTCTGTCAAGGGCTCTCGTATGTGGGACATAGATGGCAACGAGTACATTGATTATGTGGGTTCTTGGGGACCAGCGATAATTGGTCATGCAGATGATGAGGTTCTGTTCTTTCTCCCTGTCATCTATTCTTAAAACATTATCTAATCTTACAATATGACCTTGTTCTAAATTTCAGAGATATTTGTGGATCTGGTGACAATCTTCAATCTTGATTCTCTAAACATTCCTCACACTATTTTTTCATGTTGTGGAAGAACATTTTGTTTTAATGATACTGGTCAAGTAGTCCTGCCTCTAATTTTACTTCATCAAAATATTTGCAGCCTCTGTAATATATATAAAGGATATTTGGTAATGTGATACTTTATTTGCATTCCTTTCTTAGAAGTTGATGCATTTGTATTTTTGTTTTAAAATTTTTATTTTGTAGTTTTTTAATCTAAGTACTGTATGAACTGATTTTAGCTGGGGAAGAGTTATAATGTTTTATTAAAGAGTTGGAGAACTTTGATTCTTTAAGCTTTATCTTGCCCTTACACTGAACAAGACCCTATAATGGTGGATGAATCCTTTATTTGTTTTTCATTTATGATGGTAGTCTTTAAGATATTAGAGTGGATAACGTTCCAAGCTATTATTTACCTGCAGGTACTTGCAGCTCTAGCTGAAACAATGAAGAAAGGAACCAGCTTTGGTGCTCCTTGTCTACTAGAAAATGTTTTGGCTAAGATGGTCATCTCTGCTGTTCCAAGCATAGAAATGGTTCGATTTGTTAATTCAGGTACAGAAGCATGCATTGGGGTGCTCCGCCTGGCCCGTGCTTTCACTGGCAAGGAGAGGATTATAAAGCTTGAGGGCTGTTACCATGGCCATGGTGATCCATTCCTTGTCAAAGCAGGAAGTGCGGTTGCCACCTTGGGGCTCCCTGACTCCCCTGGTGTCCCAAAAGGAGCCACTTATGAAACTCTAACCGCCCCTTACAATGACATCTCAGCTGTGGAAAATCTCTTTGAGACCCACAAAGGAACTGATTGCTGGAGTTATCCTTGAACCTGTTGCTGGGAACGCTGGTTTCATTGCTCCTAAACCTGACTTCCTTATGCCATACACAAAATCACTAAAGAACATGGTGCTCTTCTAATCTTTGATGAAGTTATGACTGGATTCCGTTTGTCTTATGGTGGAGCTCAAGAATATTTTGGCATAACTCCGGATTTAACAACACTTGGGAAGATTATGGGTGGTGGTCTGCCGGTTGGTGCATATGGAGGAAGGAGGGATATTATGGAAATGGTGGCACCAGCAGGACCTGTGTACCAGGCTGGGACCTTGAGTGGAAACCCATTAGCAATGACTGCAGGCATACACACTCTTAAGCGATTGCAGGAGCCAGGAACTTACAAATATTTGGATAAGATCACAGGTGAACTTGTTCAAGGTTTAGTTGATGCTGGGAAAAAGGCGGGGCATGCGATGTGTGGTGGGTCTATAGGTGGCATGTTTGGGTTTTTCTTCACAGAAGGGCCTGTTTACAACTTTGAAGATGCAAAGAAGAGTGATACTGCAAAGTTTGCAAGATTCTATAGGGGAATGCTAGAGGAAGGAGTATACTTTTCTCCTTCACAGTTTGAGGCTGGATTTACAAGCTTGGCACATACTCCTGAAGATATCCAGAAAACAATAGCAGCTGCTGAGAAGGTTTTACAGCAGATTTAGTGTGGCAATTCCTCTATCTATGGCCTTCGATTTTCTCTTCCCATTTTTTTTTTTAGCCCTGTAGCATAATTGCTGTTTTGTAGGTGGATTGAGAGTGTTGTAGTAACGTGCATTTCTACTTATTAATGTAATTATGTAGTTCTTTTTGTATCTTGGTAATTGTTTTAGTGTATTATTTGCTTATAAGCTTGTTTACAATTCGGTATTTTTTTCACTCTCAACAGTTACTACTATTTCCTTGGGTACCGGCAATCATATGCAATGCCATACATATATTTTTTTTTTGAAAAGCGAATAGTCAAAATGCAGACATTTACAGCATGAACAAAAAGCCAAATGATTTTTTATCGGAGTTTATAAGGTAGTAGATTACTGGCTCACAGTGCCATTCACAAAGCTTAGTTAAATAACCCCATTCCACTTTTATGTTTGTAACTGGTTAATATAAAACAAATTTGTTCTTTTTATTGCATAACCCCATAAGATTTTTTTTAAACCCTTGATGTATCGTTATTAAATTTATAATCCATAGCAAAAAGATCATAAAAGAATCCATCAACAGACGGGCATTTCTCATTGAAATTTCATTGCAGATTTTGTCTTTACATAGAAAAATGTATACAGCTTTGCAGTACAGTGAGTCTCTGACAAATCATTCAGGCTAACTTTAAAAAAAAAAAGCAAGTAAGAAAACGAAAGTACTTAATCCATAGTTGTAGAAATCAATAGGACACTTGATGTTGTCAATCTTCCAAACCTTCTGATAGAAGAACTCTGACAGTCATCAACACCACAGATTTTTTTATAAACACATCATCACCAATATGCACTTGTACAGATGAATGCTGGAACAGATACAGTATGCTTTTGTAGCTAAAGCTTGGACAGTGGGGCAAACCATTCCCCCAACTCTACACAGTTGCTTTCACAATATGGAACACGAGCAGACAATTTTCCTAGGTGAATCATCAATCTTCTTTTCTGTTCAGACAAAGCACCACGCAATATCAAACTAAGCAGCTTTCAGCAACCACAAGGTTAAAAGAAATTGTTAGGGCTGGTGAATCATGGATGCCACAAAAATAGTGGTACCAGCTCAATAACTGTTCTAAATTGATGAACTTCAGATTTTAAAGTTTTTGAGCCTTCTTTACATTTAATTAAAATATTGTATCAAATAAAAATAAATCAAAATGAATGCATAGATGTCAGTAGTAGTAGAAGTAGATACAGTATGTGTACAATGAAAATGATTAATAAGAAATTGCTTGACCATATAAGCAAATGCACTTGTCAATCCTAAAAAAAATCAACATAAGATACCAACAACTTTCAATATGCATGGCTGACCAAGACATGGACAATTATGAAGCTAAAAAATAGGTTAGGTATCCAATTAGATTAATTACGCATATTTTACACCATGTGGAAAAAAGAGAGCATATATAGTCACAAGTCTCATATAATCGTATTACATGTCCCAAACACATAACATGACACTTCCATTTTGCACCCCTCAACAAACCCCATAAAGTTTAAGATCAGCAGCATGGAATGTTTAATGTGGGAAATCTCTTTAAATTTGTTAGGGATTGGACCATAATTGCATTGGTAAAAGAAAACCCTCAAAGAACATAAATTAATGCTTCTTTTGGGAAAAGAAAAGCCTCAAGGGAAGAAGGAGAATAGAGAAGGAACATCATCCAAGCAAAGCAAAGCTTGACCTTGAAAAGAATATTGTAAATTTTTCACATGCCTTATATTAGTTGTCCATTCAAATTCCACACAAAACTAGGTGAGTCCTAAACTTGAAAAAATTTCTGCAATAACAGACAGCAATACACTTAGAATGACTATAATTAATTTAACCTCCATTCTTAGAACAATACTACAACATTTCTATTGAAAGACCTCACACGGTGAGTCTTGTGGTTGATAGTCTGACCATGATTAAGGATATTGTTCTTTAACACTGGAGAGACACTTCAAAGCAGAAGACATAATTTGCTGACGAAAAAGATAGAAAGAAGCAAAGCCATCTTGTGCAAGGCTATTTCAACTTAGAGTTTCTGTACCACATTCTATCTTAAGTATCTCCTTATTGAGTATTCATTACTTTAACACAGTTTTACAACATTCTTTTCCAAGGATAGTACAAAGCATAACTAAATACCCAAACCATGACCAATCAGTCTACCCCTAAAAGATAAGGTACCGCAAAGTATAAACACAAACCTGAGCAGTCAGCAAGTAGAATACTGTTTCTATTCATGTAAAAAACACAATCAAGTACACACACAAGTATGAAGCTAAATTTCAAAGCCAATGTAAGATAAAAGCAGGCAATACATACACAGAAGGAAACATTAACAACATTCATCAAATCTCAATCGACAACGTAAATCACCTGTTTTGGACTTTGCCAGAGATGGTTGTACGACGACGTGCATTATAACAACACCGCCGCCGCTATCACCAAAGGGCATTTTACACTGACCCACAGTCTTGTTGTTTTCCAAAATTTTACCGGAACTAATCAGTTTCACTTCACCTGCCGCCTTCGGTACGATCGTTTTACCTAACAATTATCGAAACATAAATCAAACCAAATTCACGCACAACATCCGCGACCAATCATGCTTTTAACAAATTTCACACAATAATCAAAGAAATTCACCATTAAAATTAAAATTTTAAATATCTGTTTCTTTTTGTGAAATTTGATTCTGATCCAATCTTGAAAATTAAGATATTTTAGGGAAGATCCATAAATGAAAAAAATTAAAAAGAAGATAAAGAAACCTAATTCGGAAATGGAATTTTGGTGAAAGTGGGCTTAGAGGAGAAAAAGAAAAACCTTTGGGCCAATCGGAGACGATCCTTTGCTTAAGCATATCGACGGTGGAGGCCGATGAGTATCGGAATGGTCCCAAATCGGACCCATCGTACAGCCTGAACTTTATATCTACCAAATCCTCCTCCGGCATCTGCGACTGTTGACTTTTCCTCTCCTCCTCCAACCGGTTGCTTCCACGTGTCCCCACCCCCGAACAAAACTTTTAAGATCTAATTGGTGAAAATGAAAGAATTCAATTGAGGGATTTTGATAAAGGGAAAGGATAATTAAAAAGATGAAGAAATTTTGGCACCTTTGTTTTGTGTAGAGGTGATGATGAGGCTTTAGGCGATTGATTTGACGAGCTTGCTTTTGAGTTTTTTTGGTTTTTGCGTGTGTGTGGTGCTGGTTTTGAAAGATCGGTGTTTGTTGGTTGAGCTGAAGAAGACAAAAATCATTTCCCTTCCACTATACGACGCGCTTTTCATTGCTCCAAACGACAACGTTTTGTATTATTAGAAAGACGACACCGTTTCGTGTTATCTTTTTAAAATAAATTCATCTATATATATAAATATGGTTTAATATAAATATCTCGAAAACCCAATTGGAGAAACGGAAAATGAGCAAGAGGAAGCGGGAAGAACAGGAGGGAAGCATGGAGATCGTTTGGCAAACCCCAGCTAATCTACCTGAGCCACACGATTACGTCTTTCGCAACGGTAATCAAAATCAAAATCAAAATCTAGCACTTCAATTTGCTAAAAAACCAAAACTCAAACTCGGATTTTGTGTTTTTGTTTTTAAATCTTTGGCGGGAATGATTGCAGGGAGACGCCACGTCAGACCGTACTACTTCGAGTTCATCTCTCATGTTAGTGTTTCGTCCTAGAACTATTGGAATGTTAATTTATAAACCCTGATTAAGCCCTAGTTTATGTTTGTGTTCGCAGGTTAAGAATCGGTGGGAGGGAAAAACCATTGTCGATTTGTTCGCCGAGGAGTTCAAAGGCCGACCTTACGATTACTATGTATGTTTTAAGTTTTATTTATCTATAATTTGTACAATTTAATTGTATAAATAATCAAGTTTAGCAAATGCATATGAGTTGGTTGATAAAATGTCATAGTCATATGATTGAGAGTGATGTAGGTTAGTGCTGTTAAATGTGGAAGGATACAAGTTGATGGAGAGATAGTGCCGGTTTCGTATATAGTTAAGCGGTCGCAAAAGATTAGCCACTTTTTACACAGGTTTGTTATGTCTTGATGCTTGTTGTTACAGCGAATTTCATTTGCTCTTTTCGGTTGTTGTTATTATATGCTTTGAATTGATGTCACGGAGATTTTAGGCATGAACCTCCGGTGATGGCTAATGATGTATCTGTTCTTCAGAACGAATCGGATGTGCTGACTGTTTGTAAGCCAGCATCTGTCCCAGTAAGTCAGATACGCAGTGATTCTTGATGTGTGTTTCTTATTCTGTCTGTCGGTTTATGTGAATGTTGATTTGAATTCTTATATTTAACTTTATAGTGTTTAATTTGTGAGATTTTTCTGTTATGTAGGTGCATCCCTGTGGTCAATATCGTAAAAACACCATTGTTGGCATCCTTCAAGCAGAACATGGATTGGCACCTCTATTTCGTATCCTGAAGATAACGATATTGGATTTATAAATGAACTTTTTTTTTTTTTTTTCTAAGTGTAATCACGTTTCTAATTTTGAAGTGAATTCAAGTTAGCTTCTTGTTCAACTGAATGTTGGGCTGCTATTTTCTTGTGCAATTTTGAGTTTCCCTTGATGTGATTGTGTCAGCGATTCATCGGCTAGATCGTCTTGTCTCAGGACTCCTTATTTTGGCCAGAAATGCTTCAAAGGCTGATCTTTTTAGGCAACAGGTAAGCCTCATACTGCTATTTTGGCTATACTAGTGAGCAAGAAACTGAATATCTTTACCTAAAAATGTGAGCTTTTATTGTTTTTTTTTAATAAAAGTTTCTTTGTTAATTATCAAAAGAAAAGAAGTTTCCATCAAGTACTCTTACAGTACACATTTTTTATGATATATTGTTAATTTGAACTTTTGGCCATGTTATATGGCTGAAATTTGGCCTGATTGTAAGAATGCATAGGTGATTGCGATATAGTTGGTTTACATTTAAGGTCAATTTCAATTCTTGAATGTAATAACTAGAAGAAAAATGATGATTTATTGGACACAATAAAGTTTAGGACTGCCAAATAAATTAAATAACATTACTACATGTTGTGCACTCTTGAACCAGATTATAGCAGAATGTCATTTCAAAATACTTACACTTTTCTTTCTGATATCAAAGTTCTTTATACTGTCAATAATATTTTTGTTTTTATTTTTATGAAAATTAGAGAATGTTCGTTAGCTTTATCATTTAAAGTTTACCCATTTTGGACTTCCTAGCGGATGGAATTAGTAACATGCCTGCCTCTTTCCGGCTCCTAGAACAGATTATTGCATAGTATTATTTTATGACAATGTCTAAAAAATAATAATTAAATAAATAAAACCAAATATCTTTATCTTGTCACTGTTATCGTTGTGAAAATTGAATAGTTGCGTAGGGGACAGAATCTATGTGCTCTGTGGTAACAGTTTTTGTTCCCATATATTCTTAATGTCTTAAAATGTAATTGTGGCAGATTGAAGCTGGGTTGGTGCAGAAACAATATATTGCGAAGGTCATCGGGATATTTCCAGAGGATGAGGTATGCTTTTGTTTAAGCTAGCTGACAGAGGTAATACACATTCCAATGTGATGATTTCTTGGTGATAAACCCCACAGCATGTGTGCATGATTAGATAGTATACTCTAATACAGAAGAAAATTTGCATAGAAATTAAAAAGAGAAGATTACCAAGGAGAATAATTTGACATTTCTTACCAATAGATTGGGAAAATTCAAGGTCCACTTGTAGAATAGGTGTGTTACATGAGATATTAGAAAGAGAAAGAGAAAGATAAAGATCAAGAGAAATAAGATAAATGTCAATGCTTGAATATCAAGAAAGCCATTTTCTTTTAGTAGATCCATGATGAATGAAACTGCTTAAAATTAAAGATGGATCTGAGCAGTTTCTTACAATTTTGTCTAATATCTATTTTTGAAAATTTCATTTTCTATAGAAAGTTTCCTTTTCAAATCACCCTACTAAGAGCATTCACATCAGCCTCGATAAACCTTTAGTTAAATTTTAGCTAAAACCTCAACTTTTTCTATTTTAGCCAACCCATTATTCACATACACATGCATCAGTCTCTATTCCATTTAAATATGATTTTAATTATAATTATTTATTCTCTTTCCACAAATGTGAATATTTTTAATCTCCTCTAATCATCCATATCCACCAAAATCCCCAACTCACACTCCTTAATGTGCTCACCCGTTAACACATCCCTATTCCGTCACCATATTCTTATAACACGTTTGGTGGTGGCAACTGCATGAGCTCAATCCCCTCCGTTGTGCTCCAAGTACTTCTGTATCTGATTCCTTCTCTTTGTCCCAAACACCAACTTGTTCATCAGTAGCAAAATCATCTTCTTGTTGTTTGCCAAAACCACCGAGTTTAATAGTGTGGGAGATGCTAACATGGAAGGTTGAGAGAGAGAGAGAGAGAGAGAGAGAGAGAGAGATTGGATGGTTCGAGTGAAACATGAATAAGAAAACAAAATGGTGAGCTATAGTACCTTGCTAGACTTGGCAAGGTATTGTAGCTTTCGAAAATTTTGGCTAGCATAATGTGAGATATTTTTAGGCTCGGTTAGTTAGAATTTGGTTTAAAATTTCAAAAGCTGAGGAGGTGGAGTGTGTTGTTCGTAGACCATCTACTTGAATATAGGAATAGTATGAATTATACAATGGACAATTAGATTACTGTACTGCAATCCGATTTCTTTTTTTTTTTTTTTTTTGGGGAGAAATTCTCTCTCTTGTTTGATTTTGTTGTGCCTGTGTTGCTCACAGTTGTCTGCAGTTATTCTGCTGAATCCCTTCTTTTCATGTTGCACGTTGCAGAATTTTTTTTTCTTTGCTTTAAAATTTTCTATGATTTTCAAAAATATTTGAGTAGGTGTGGCATTGATTGTGAATTTTTTTTTTTTGAGGCATTTAATGCATGTGACAGTACTATGTGCATCTTGTAAAATTCAACTATATTCTGAGGGTTGTTTCATGTAATCTTGTTCAACTTGATGAATATTTATATGCCTGACATTATGAAAAGCTCGAAGCATAGGTTAGACTGAACCTTATCTGAAGCATAAGGTAAAGTTGAACACAATTAGTTTCTGCTTAATTACAGAAATAGATACATTCATGTCTTAGCTGCTTTAGTTCTGACTAAAAGAGTTTAGTTGAACCTATCAATGGCCTTCAATTATATGTTTGTGATTCTGTGAGCTTTCATTTGCAAAATCAAATGATATTAATGATGGATGCTAGAAGTGTTGTTCTGTCATATGCTTAAATTGCCATCCTTTTCCCCCACTTGACAATTATTATGAATTTTATTTTCAGATAACTGTTGATGCTAACGTAGATTATAATGCTCGAGAAGGAAGGAGCACGACAGAGGTTAGTCGTTTTATTCAACCCTTTCTAATAGCAGAACTATAGTTGCTGTTAACTGCAAGACAGGAGAAAGAAACCCAGGGGTGGGATAGTGAATTGAATGTACTGTTATTATTGGTGGTTACTAATGAGTAGTGAGACTAAGAGTGCATTCCTAGCTCTTTTCAGTGCTTCATTAAGGCATCCTTTTCCCCATTTCCCTCCACCCCTTTTTTAAATTTTAATACCTTTAATTTGACGGTAACTCCTTGCCATAGACCCTTATTGATTTACTATTTTGTATATCAAGGAATTTGATTTAAATGAGAGAATTAATGAAGTGCCTATACTGAATCCAGAAATATTTTCTCTTTATGCAGGTAAGAAATGCTAATGGTGCTGCGAAGGGGAAGTCTGCTTGTACTAAATTTACTCGGATTAGTACAAATGGAACTCATAGCACTGTTTTGTGTGAACCAATCACAGGTCGAACTCATCAAGTAAGAAATATTTACCGGCAAAATAGGAAATATCCTATCAACTGAAGCAACATTTTAATAGAGATTTCTGCTGCTTCCAAAATATGTTCTTATATTTTGGTCCTATAATATTATTGCATTCTCAGCAGACCTAGTGAATGTCTTGTAATTTTTTTTTTAAAGCTCTCTTGCATTTCATTGTCTGAAGTTTCCAGTACATACTAATGTTTGAATGACCTTGCCTTGTAATATTTCTGTGCTGAATGAATTCAATTCTGAATTCTATGTCTGCGGGGCAGATCCGTGTTCATTTACAGTATACAGGTCATCCAATTGCCAACGACATGCTTTACCTCTCTGAACATGTAACTGATCGGTCTGCTGGAGGGATGAGTGCTGACAGAGCAGCTGCTAAATCAGGCCTTTCTCCAGATTTCATTTTTCATGATAAATGTCTTGATGAAGAGAACTTTAGAGATGATTTTAGCATTGATCCTATGTGTACAAATTGCCCAAATCTGGCCCCAAAAGGGTAAGAGAGTTGTTCTTATGATAAGAAATTTGTTGGAATGTAGACTTTTAAAGCAAATATCATGAATGTATTCCTTTTTTTTATCTTCTTAAAAAAAGGTTTCTGCTGAGTGAGAGTATGCGTTTGCTTGTGGTTGAGTCTTTTGTCAGATTGTTCATTATGGTATATGGGAACAGCATCAAGATGTTTCTGATTTCAGGATGTCATCCCATTTGTGTAAAACATGTTATAAGGTCACGTTATTGGACAAACACAATAGGATAGTGTAAAGAATTTATTACTATTGCATGGTTGAAGAGAGAGAGAGAGAGAGAGAGAGAGAGAAGAAAAAAAGAAAAAGAAAAAGAAAAAGAAAAAAAAGTCATGATAGACCTAAAGATCAGATCAATGTTTTGTGATTTATCTATGACAATTGAGTTAAAATTTTTGGAATTTGCTTGCCATTGAGCTCTAGGTCAAATGGTATCTCCTCCCCTTGAAAGTTTAGGTTGGAGGAGGGTGAGGTCATAGGTTCAAGACCATGAGGTGTGTGTGTAACAATCAATAAAACAGTCTTGGCATCCGCTTAACATATCTTTACTATGCACTTGAAGCACATTTACAATTGACGCCAAGTAATCTCTGTTTCTGTAATGCACAGAGGATCTATTAGGTTGAGACTGCATTTACCCTTGCAGAGCTATTAATGTTAATGTATTCGTTTTGTTTTCTAATGCATATACAGTAAGACTTGAAAAAGTGAGTAGCATTTAACATTTCTGTATAAGCAACATGAGAACATTACTTCAAGATTAACCATCTATGGTTTTTGAGTGACTTTTGATTTGAGAGCTGAATCCAATACTTTTGATCATTCCATATATCTTCTCTGAATAAGCCTGGTTTTGCTTTATTTACTATTAACTTTACTTTTTAAATTGCAGATATGATGGGCTTGAAGAGGGTTTGTGGCTACATTGTTTTAGATATTCTGGACCTGGATGGACCTATGAATGCCCACATCCAGACTGGGCATCACTACCTGAATAACTAATCATTCTATTGTTTTAATTATTTTCCTGAGAAAATTGTATTGCTCTCAATGTTCCTAAAATATTGCGAAAATTGTAAAACAGTGGCTAACCCTTTGTACGAAAAGTACATGAACAGTCAGTCATAGGTGCACCCTGCGAAGTCAGTAAGAATTTCTCGTGGATTTGGGGGTTCAACGTGAAGACCAATATATATGTGCTTTTGTGAGTCATAGATTCCAACACTGCCTGATTCCTCTCTGCAGATTCCTTGCTTAAGCTTACTAGACTGCCATGAAATATGTACGGCCAATTGAGAAATGAATTTACTTGGGCTTTATTACTTTTTTCAATGTAAGAATCAGCAGATATACAATAATCTGTGATGGTGATTGCTGACTAGAGGGTTCAACTGTATTTGGACTGCATGTAATTCCATTTCCATTGTACTGTTAATTACTCAGTGTGAGGGCTTCACATGTATTACTCTTTTGATTAATGGAATTTAAGAATGACTTTGAATCTTATTAGGGATGCACTCCTTTTGTTGCCTGAAAGATGGTCCATTCTCTCACAAAACACCTTTCTCATTTCCTGAAAACTTCATTTTTTAATCACTATAAAATAGCAGTGATGTGTAGAACATGATTAGTTCAACTAATAAAATCTTTTACCTTAAAATAAAAGGATTTGGATTCGAATCTTGCTTACATTAAAAATAAAAAATAAAATCCATTGGCATTTCTGCGTAATGATAAAAAGCAATTATCATAAAATGGAAGTTATATTATATATTCAAATCATCTCATATTAGAATAGCTATGATGTGTAAGATCCAATTATTTCAACTAGTAAATCTTTTACTTTCAAATAAAAAATTTGGGTTTGAATCTTATTTACACAATAAAAGAAACTAATTAACATTATGTTCTAATGGTGAATAACAATTATTGTAGAACCCGTATTTATAAAGAAAAGAAAAGCAATGATGCTCATTTGCAACTTTTGATTAAACTAAGGATTGAATTTGTAGTGACCACAGCAACTAATTCTGCCGCGCACCCAATAGATTTTTCGGATTTTTCGGCTGATGATAATTGCATTTCCCACTGACGGTTCATGAATCATGACTTAACAACAATTTGATAGACCTTTTTTTGTCTCCCACTATTTGACTAACTTTTAGAAAATATCAACATTCCCAGGTTCATGGAGAACTTTTGAAATCATTCAATCAAAACATTGGTCCTCAACTCTCAATTATTGCTAATGCCAAAACTAATTTAACACATGATCCTAGCATGCTGACTATAAGTCGATCTAATTAACCTCTTCTTTAATGTTCATTGGCTAGCAGAATACTTGTGACTTGTGAGAATTAAATAACAAACAAAAAAACGATATTTAAATTAACATATTACAAAAAAGACATACATAGTATCATTAAAATTGTTTTAAAAACAGAAAAGAATAAACAATGTATTGTATGAATAATATTTTCACCAATTTGAGAATAATTGGAAAGTGACAAGTAAAAGAATTTTCAAATTGAATATTTCAATTAAAGTGTTTCAAAATAAAGTAAGTAAACAAAACGATAATATTCTTCTTTAATTTTGTCGCACGTAGATCTTTAGGAGCATATATAGAGAGAGACTAACTCTATGCTATCCATAGACTAACTTTAGAGTGTGGTGTAAGTTAGACTTGCAGTACAAGACTACAAGTATGTAATACAATAATACTAATATAATGAACCTAGACTAATCTCTCTAGCAACAATAATTATTGTATAGTCATGATTAATCTTTGATCATTATAGAATAAACACCATTTTAAAAGAATAATAATATTGTTGGTACGTAGCTATTGTAAGAATTGTGCAAGGCACCTTGTTTGAGCTAGATCATAATTCAATTTATATGTGTTGCCGCACCCAAGCCAATAAACTGTTTTAATAGTGTTTTTGATGATTTTCCCACCGAAATTAAAAGGTTCGTGAGTACTTAACAATTAATTGACGTAGACGTACCTTTTTTTTTTTTTTTTTTTCCACTAAACATATTCAATTTCAGTCGAAGATTTTCATAGGATTTGAACTTATAGAGTATTAAAGTTTCCAATTTTCTTAGAGATAAACTTTCTGATGAATAAAGTGGTTAAATTTAAAATATAGGTATGAATTGTCGTTAACGCCAACACAATGTCAACATATTATGAATTATCGAACTAGAAGATATTTAGTGAAGTTGATCCCTTCTTTTATGTTAATGACCCCCATTCTTTTGATTATTAAAGAATATAAATCATTATGAAAAGCAAGCCGTCTAGCTACCTTAATTATGTATAAAAAGAAACTTAATCAATTATTCACTAAAGGCAATGAACGTTGGATGGTCTAAATTTGATAATGACAGAAAATCAGATTTAAGAATGAGTATCTATAAGAGCAAGTTTGCACCCTTTGCATGTGCAGAGTTCACGTACGGTTCAAATTTGCTTAGCACCCATTTAAAAAAAAAAAAAAAAAAAAAAAAAAAAAAAAAAAAAAAAAAAAAAAAAGCACCACCTAAAATAACTAGTAAAGAAATTTCGATTTAAGAATTAGTAAATCTAGACACAAATTTTTTCATATGATATAACTAAAATGATGTTATATTATCAAGAATCTTGTAGTTCACGCAAGTTTAACTGGAATCCTTCAAATAGGGTTTGAATTCCCCTCCTCCGGTTTAGATAAAAGTAGTGTCATTACAATTATCACATTTTGTGTTACTCCTTAATTACTCGTACCTGAGACAACAGAAGTACTTATTAAATGAAAAGTAATGGACCACTTGAATATGTTAATGTAGGTCATAGCCGCCAATTAATATTGTAATCTAATTGTGTAACGTCTTCATTGAGCACTGGCCAATGAATATGCGTGATCCAACAATAGTACTGCAACCCACAGGATCCAAGATTAAGCTTTAATTCTTTTAGAAAACCATTATAGGCACCTACACCAGTTCCACACTGCTAGGCAGAATAATAATGATGTTGATCATGTGCAGGTTCAGTGAAAGCACTTGATATATAGTTGAAACAGACAGTGTTAAGTGGAAGCACTTGAAAGAGTGTCGAGTCTAACTCATCAGGCTTTAACAGGCATTAACTCGTGCTTTGCAGTTTGCAATTTGCAATTTGCATCACCATTATAACCTAAATGCACATGTGCGTCCAGTCTAAGAATACGCACGTGAAGAACCTACTGGATCTTAGGCATGAGTTAATACTACTCGGACCCTTTTTTGAACAACTTTACAGCGACCTTGTTAATTTACTGGTCTTAGTCTACGTGTTCCTACCAATTAGACCACTGCTTGGTGTTGACACAGAAAAAATGTTAAAAAATAATAATAATAGGAAAAACAATGACATTGATAATATAAACCTTATAGTAGTAAAATTATTCATTGCATCCGGTATATTATACATTCTACTTCTTGCTTAGGTTTTACGACAAAGGTGAAGAAGTAGTGTATAGAGGGAGTCCTCATATAGGATAGAATTATGGGACTCGAGCGGAGCAATCTCGATTGGGTGCCTCACTTGAGGGCTGTTCTTGTAAGGGCAACTTAATTTGAGAAGAGATCAAAGTATATAATGAATGGCGAAGAGAAATAATTTCTCCTCATACCCTCACTCTAATCATATAATTAGGATTTATTATAATCATTTATTTAATTCATATTAATCTAATATAGGATTTAGTATACACCCTTACATAACAGCACACTCATACACTATATATATAATGCATGCAATACACTTTGATTATTGCAGTAGTGCTCCTCTCACAGCTAAACTAGTTTGAGTTCTGAAATATTATTTGAAGATAGAAAAAACTCGAAGTTTAATTCTGGTCATAAAAATAAATTTTAAGGCACTTGAATTAAGCTCATGGTCCATCCATATATAGCAGTACTGTAGAAAACGCACTTACACAACATTTATATGATCAAAAGCTATACTAATTTGTATCAAGGCCAAAAATTTAAGAAATATATATATTTACAAGTCTTTAAAGCATACCCATTTTGATAAACAACAACATTGATATGGTTGGTGGGGCCATTTTGGATCTAAAATTCTCCACTATTTGAATTTGTGAGAGAGATTATTTGTTTGTATTGCCATCCAGGACAACAGGTGATGAATACAAAACATTCAGTCTTGAAATTTAGAGAGATCCTTTCTAAAAAGAGTAACTTAGATATTGACATGTATCACAAGTGGCTTGGCCTAAAATATAAAAACGCCAGGCCACTTTTTGATGCTTAGGTATTCTCATATGTTTCTTTTGACCTATGGTATATGAGTTGAAACACTTGGTATGCAATTGGGATATGAAAAAGAAACTTAGCAAGTGGCAAGTGCGCGCAAGCTTTACGTACCATTTTAAGTAGTGTGTGCGTGAACCTAAACTATTTGCATGTAATTTTGGCATTTATTATTCAGAGAATATCGGGTTTTAGGTTCAATTGACTATAAAAGAGCAGGCCAACTGTGTTCAGGTCCTGTGGGGGCATTTTGTCATGCAAGTGAAAGAACACCTTGCTTTTGCGACAACTTGGGTCAAGTAGTACACATATTATATATATTCAATAACAAGAAATTTGAGATTGATCACTCCTAAAAATAAATAAATAAAAACTCATTAGTATTATGAGTTATTGGTAAAGAACACTATGCATTGAATTTACTTGGAATGCTCCCCTCTTTGACTAAGGTTCAGAGCTTTTATTAATAGGATGGCATGCAATAACGAAGCTTTGGAATTCATGTAAGTGGAAAGTATAGATAGTTGCATGACATTTGACCTTATATATGAAAATAAGTGCTAAAACAAAGTAAGGTGAATAAATTAGATAGCTTTTTGCATTAACATCATAGTCAATTAAATTACAGAGAGATAGCTAGAGAGAGACCCTTGCTTTCATTGAGGACAAGAGTACTTTGGACTTGATCTTGATCTTGAGATTGAGGGACATACTAGGACACTAATTGTCTAAATTAACCCTAGAAAGCAACATGCAAACTAAGATAAACAGACTAACAATGGACCGCCACCATGGCCAGCAAACTAATTAAGTACAATAATATTAAAACCACACGTCCCCTTGAATTTGTTAAACGTTAACTGAGTCATCCATGTCTTTCTTGGTTTCCTCTGGCTTTTCCTTCTCAATTTGGTCTCCATTTGCTTGGTCATTTCCAATAGCATTTGCAAGTGTAACCACAGAATTCAGTTCTGGACACACAATTGTGCTTAGCTTAACTACATCGATGATGTGTTCAGGTAATTGTTGTAGCTTTGGCTCCTCCAGAACCTTTTTGACGTTCTTGTAAAATACATAGAGCCCCATTTGAACAATGCCGAAGACAAAGCCCACAGTATTTGGAAGCTTTTAATAAATGCCAAAAAATAAAAAAGATATGAATAACAATAATAATATAGCTAATATAGAACCCAAAAAAAAAAAAAAAAAAACCAATTTAGAAAATGTTAAAGCTACAACTAATTTTATTATAAAGTACGTATAAACTGAAGTGGAAATGAGGTGGTAATAAATATCTGAATTACTTTTTTTTATTATTGGTGACATTTCAGTTTGTAAAGTTTAATTATGAAGAAAATTTATAATATTGGTATGATATAATAACTCAAGAAATTTACAAATAGTTGGAGGTCTATAATGCACTTACAGCAATATAATAGTCCTTGAGAAGGAAGCCATAAAAGAACCATGTCACTGCACCTAAGGTTAGGAAGAATGACAAAGGAAATGGCATGAACTCGACGCTCTTGGTTCTTACAACTTGTCTCTGTATAAATTATCATATATATACATTAATCACTTTTACAAAACTAAGATAATTCCAAAATAAACTTTATATAGCAAAGAAACATATATTTTTTAAGTAATTAAAGCCATGGAGAAATATTCCTTCGATGCCTCACCATGATACAAAGAGGTGCAGCAAATACACAAAGGTTAAATACCAAACATATCCATCCAAGAATATGTAAACGTTTGGACCCTTTTGCTAGCAAGAGCGTGAGTATAAGCATGAGGCCAAATCCCAAAACATTTAACATGAGGAGAAGCTTCACAGTTGGGATCTGAAAGTTTTAGACCATAATTCAATTAAAATACTATATAGTTAGTAATTAAAGAAGAAGAAACTTAGAGCTAATAAAGTTGTGAAATTTGTACCCTGCCCTTCTTGGTTGCATAAAATAAGAAGAGAAAAAGGTAGACGGATTCTATTACGCAGCCAACTGAATTTATGGTAATAAGAAGCTTTGCATCCTTTTTAAGTAACGCGTAGTAGATCCACAACATTGAACTGAAGAGTGCCACCACATATGGAAGTGATTGAAAACCTTCGGTGGATTTCTTCTTGTATATTTGATAAAATGTTGGCCTGCAACAAACACCAAAACATTGAATCATATTATTAGACCGTTTTCTCATTGATTAGTCATCTTTGAGTTGGAAAAAGAATTAAATGAGTGAAAATAGCACTTACAATGGAGCTAGGTAGACCATAAATGAGATGATGTTACCTACAATGTCAAGATAAATGAATAACAAAGTATGTTAGTTCTATGAAGAATTTGTATAGACATATCATCTTCCTACAACTTCGAATTTGTTAACAAATAGTTAAGAGAGAATCTTCGAAATTTCAATGTAATTATAGCAATGCATGTCCATTAAATTACTTACTAGAAAAAAGAAAAAAAGAAAAAAAGAAAAGAAAAGGCATGTGCATGAAGTTGCATTGTAGCATATGATGTTAGAATCCAAGATAATTTTTCCAAGCAAATACATTTAAATGTTGTAACACTTTTGTGTCTACGTACCTAGAAGGCCAAAAGCAAAAGTCCAGGTTTGGTGATCAAAGGCCATTTCTCAAATACAAACTAAAACACAAACTAAATCCTCTTCAAACACAAGAAGCTAGCCCTATAGATATATATCTCTAGCTATAAAGTTTTCAAGTAAATCAAGCTATCACATATATTTCAAATGGCACGAGCTTTGAAGTCAGGGAGGGGGCAATTTATAGTGAATAGCTAGGGACAAAGTAGACATAAGTCAAGTTGCACCTTGAGTGGACTTTAGTCAAGTTGCATACTTGCATGTGTGAAGCATCAATGTTACTTTTGGTTCTTTGTCTAGTTGTTCAGTCTGAATTGTTACCCATTTAACCTTATTTAGTTGGGTTTTATCCTACAAAAAACACACTCTAAACCAAGCTAGCCCCACTCTCTACCATTCATAGTACGCACACATATAATAGGGATCCCACCAAGTCCTTTCTGATGTGTCACCCACTGAATGGTTTTGAGGTTTACAGTAGGAATTAAGCTTGTATTTCTCAGGGTCTCTATCTATCAAAGAATATTTTTTGATGACATTGGTTGAAAGACAGGTCTAACGGTCTCTATCTATCAAAGAATATACTTTGGTGACAAGGGTTGAACGACTCTATCTAACACTCAATAGGAAGTAGTGTAATAATTTTGCAATGACCAATAGCATTTAAGCATGTTGACATCAGTTGCACAATCACAATGTGCCTTATGTATGACAGTATGAATGACCAATTCTCTTTTGTTTCAATAAGATTCTCTTATCAGTTTTAGCCTTCTAGGACAATGACTCCGTGCGTGTTGAATTTTCACATACTATCAGTGATTGAGCTGTATGCATGCAGTAGTGCTCGTTTAATTAGGATAAAAGTTTAAAGAACTCAGCTTCTCAACACCAACCATAAAGTTTTTGAGCTGTTTCGTAGAAATTCCTTTTAAAGTTTGTAAAATGTGACAAAAACTTGCAAGAGAGTTTTAAAGGGCGTAAAAATATATTTTAGAGCCTTCCACTTGCAATGCCAAATGAGCTAGTGTGTAGTTGTCTTGGGCGTGTGAGATATTTTTGTTTCCTTTACTAACTAGTTTGTCATACCTTTAGCTGGTATTAGTTTTTTAAACAAATCAGTTTAAGAACACACTTAATTTCATACCATGTTTCATATTATTTATAATATGTTACTTCAACAAGTTATGAAATTGGGTATATTCATAAAGAGATTGTTTTTATATCTTTAGTTTACTGCTATTAACTTATTATAACAGCTTTTTGGAATTGATTATTTACGTATATAGTGACGCTATAATTATTATAAATTTTATTATATAGACGTTACAAACTAATGTGTCAAATTTTAAAATACAAATTAAAATAAAAAAATTTAATTTAATTTATTATGTTATTAATATGACATTAATCATGTTCATTGGTCCACTATAGTTTGAAAGTATTTTATAATAATTTTAGCATTTTCTTTTATGCATGAAAAGTATATCTCATTCATTAAAAACAAAAAAGAAGAGAGAAGATATAGTAGGTGGGGCTTATAGTAAACCCACTTACTCTTGTAGAATTTCAGACCGGTTTTGAGATTTTCTCCCTCCATTGAGAATCCCCTAAGAAGCAATCAAATGGTGAATAAGAGGCTTGCCATCATGATGAAAGTCTTGCTCAGCCAAGAAATACCTTTTCTTTGTTGACTAGCCGCGACCTAAATATACTTAGGTTCTAAATCATTTCTGTGTACTCCTACTTTTTGTATCACATGCCCACAATTATTTCATGTCCACCCTAGCTAGTATATGAGAGAAGGAGATGTTTAACTGTAGAGAGCTTAATACCATTTTAAATCATTTAGCAAAAGAGAGCCTAATTAATACCATTTTATATCACTGATTATCTTGCTCTCTAGGCTGGAAACAATCTAGAAAACCTAATTCAATAGGGCCCATCACTCGCAAAAGCCAAAAGGACCCAAAAAAGTTTTTTTTTTTGGGAAAGGAGGAAAGGAGGGGGGGGGGGGGGGCGGTTTAACGGTGACATTCATAAGCTAGTTGACATCAATTGACTGTTTCCCATTGGAATTTGATAATAATTCATTAAAACTTTGACATCACTGATTCTTTTGCTCTTTCGGGGCTAGAAACAATCTTGAAAACTTCAATCGGGAACCGCAAAAGGACCCATAAGAAGAAGGTTTTTTTTTTTTTTTTTTTTTTTTTTTTTTTTTTTTTTACAGCTATTAATCTCAGGTTTTTTGTTTTGTTTGTTTGTTTGTTGTATGTGTTGGTGGGATTTAATGGTGACATTCATAATTAAGCTAGTTGACATCAATGTATTCTTTTCAATTGGAATTGATAATAATTCTTTAAACTTTGATGTTTGAGAAGTTATAAACAAGGACACATATGTGGGTGGAAAGGTTGTTTTGTACCCCAAGAGATGAGATGGGCAGATTAAGAATGTGGATTAAATTAAGGTTCCTTAAGAGTTAAGATGATGAATAAGCAATTTGGTTATTCTTTTTGGTTAAATGAGGTCAGACCAATTTTTATTTTTTATTTTTAAATAAAAAATGAAGAAGAAGGAAACTCTATAAAGGTGCTTCCCTTACACAGAAATTATTACATCTGAAACAGTGAATTTTTTTTTTTTAATGGTAGGGCTGCATTTTAAAATCAGTGTTCCTATACCATTCAAAAACTAAACTTGATCAGAATAATTAATACGTAATGGTACTGTAAAAGTGAGAATTATTCTCTAGCTAGACTGTGTAGTGCATTAAGGAATAATTTATGATTATATATTCTAATTTTCAGACAACTTTCTGTTACCTTAAAACGAATGGGGACGCCTTCTTGAATGGATTCGAATAAATATTGAATAGTGTTGTCCCTTCTGGAGAAGGTATCTCCTATTTTCGAAATACTAGCTCACCATCATGATTTGGTATTTCAGTCCAATGAAAAAATGACACTTATGTTTATAAAGCCAAGTCAACTTATTGCTACAATCAAAATGACAATTTAATTCCTAAAAAATTTTAAACCCCCAAGTTGACTTGGCTTTATTAATACAGGTGTCATTTCTTCATTGGACTGAAATACCAAATCACGGTGGTGAGCTAGTATTTCGAAAATAGGAGATACTTTCTCCTTCATTTGAGAGGGAAGTCAGTTGGAGGAAGACTTCCCCAGTTACGTGCTTTATGTTGTAGTTTTAGGTTAATGTTACATAATCTAATTCTTTTTAGTAACTAAATATTTTGTCAAACCTAAAATTAAATTATGGATAGTAATACACGTACACTATTAATGCATATATACAAAATGTATACATCACTAAAATGTGAATATACATCCAAAAGATGTGGACATCCGTCGATGGATGTTTTCTTCATACTCTTGATCATTTGTCAAATATCAAAGATAATCAAAGGACCATTTTACATGTAGAACTCTTAGTTATATTACACTGCATAATGAATTTTTAGGGTAAATTGCGATTTACCTATTTGTGATTTGATTTTATTACAATAAACTTTCAAGTGTTATATTTAACCCCTTATATTTTGGATTAAAATGAATCATGAGAATTCTATCTAAATTAATTTACACAATTTTCATTTTTGTGGACAATTTACCATTAAATTTCAAATATGACAAACTTACAATTTCCTACATTGTGGTTTGGTCTTATTACAATTTAATCAGAAATTTTCAATTATTACATTTTACCCCCTAAAGTTTTGATTAAATGAATTTGTTAGGGGTCTTATGTGCTTACAAAAAAACGCTTATTTTGGATTAGGACTCTCTAGCACCGGTTAAGGCTAGTCATCATCATTAGCGCTTTGTTTTTCGAGTCCCTTTCCCTAATGATTTCATTTTAGTACAAATTTTTTGAGGTCAAATATAGTAATTAAAAATTTGTGAACTACTCAATGATAGAACCGAACTACAAGGGAGTAAATTATCATTAATCCTATCTTAAAATTAAGAACCACTTATTATAGATTGATTCAAATTTTAGTTTTTAATGGCTTTAAATATATTAAATACATGAATTAATGGATTGTGACATCTTATCCAAAGAGAGGTTTGGTGTGCATGATAAGCTTGGAGAGGACATACTTTTTATTTAACAGTGGGAGCAAACTATTAATAAAATATAAATTAATAACGTTATATATATCATGATAAACATGTTTATACATGGGTTTGTCGATATTATAGTTGTAATTTGAATCGGACTCGTAGATATATAAACCATTTGGACCTTATAATTAATTGGAGTTTTTACACATATCATCTTTGAATTTTGATTTGAGTGTTAATTTGGTCATTGAACTTTTAATTTGAATAATTAACCATCTGCACATTAGGTTGGTAAGAAATTAGAATTCTGCTAGTATTTTCTGTTAAATTTAACAGATTTAATCACATAATGTATTCATGTTCATAAGACATTTCAAATTATTGATGATGTCGAAAAAACCAAGTGTATATAATGTAATTATATGCGTTAGCCTTTAATTAATGGTAAATATTGGGAAAATATTTAATTTGCTATAAAACTAAAATGTAGGGGGTTAAATGGTAAAATCGAAAATCTAAAACACTTACTTTAAAGCTCAAGGCTGATATTTGTAAAAATCCTAGTTGTTTTTTTACAAAAAAGAGAAAGAGAGAGAAAGAAACTCAATGCTTTTAACATTGTTGTCATTGGTTGATCATCAAACTCGTAAAAACTACGAGGTTCTAGGAAGGATTAATTCTTTCTGCAACATGCACTCAAAAGTTCCCCACTCTTCTTTTGTAGTCTATAGAGTATAGGACAAAGGGTATTTTTTTTTAATTGAAGGAGGCCATATATGATGGGTCATTATCTTTAATTATCATGGAATATAATAGTACATACGAAATTTTCTATCATAGTTTTGATGTAAGGTTGGTTTCTTTCCAGTTCCACTACTGTTGTCCTGTACTGAGATTATTGTCTTCTAGTATAGAAACTTTAAGCAAGATTGATGGAATTAAAAGTTTATATCCATAACACGATCGATATTCGCATTTATCAGGTTAAATATTAATATTATCTGTTCGGAAAATAACAATATGAAAGAAGCATATAGTTGGAGATGACAAACCATGGTCGATTTGAGAACACGTGCATAATTAGGGTGAATAACTTTTCATGCTTTAATTTTTTATATATATATATATTTTTTTCTTTTATGGAGTCATTGTGTCGATCTATTATTTTTAGCAAAAAAAAAAATCACATAACAAATTCTCATAATATTTTCACAAAAAGAAAGATAAGATGTAAGCCTACCACAATTTAAAAATAATATTTTTCGCAAAAAAGATAAAATATCATCCTACCACAACTTAAAATAAACTAAGATTACGTTGGCTGCTAAGGCTAATACAACTCAAAATAAGTTTGTTGTGAAAATGTTATGAGATTTTGTTAACCAACTACTAATTAATTTATAAACTTCATTATAGATTCTAATGAGCTTAATTGATAAAATCTTTTGTCATCAAATAAGGAATTTAAAATCGAATCTCGTTTTCAAAAATAAATCCATTAGTGTCTCAATTAATTAACTTAATGATAAAGTGAAATATTAATTATTGATCCTATTGTATCTAAAAAATAAAAATATAAACTTGAATTTTGTTTTAATCTTTTCATGAAAGTAGAAACATGAAACTTTGTTCAGTACCATTGCTGTGTAATTAATCAACCCTACTAATAGTATATTATTAGCTGTGAACTTTTAATATTACCATATATGATGTGGCCCACTGGGCTTACACAAACATAGTGAAACACCTGAAAATTAAATAACATATGCATACCATCATCTCTTTTACATATTTTACTATAGTTACATAGAGAGAGAGAGGTACGTGGAAATCAAACAGCACGAAGAGGAATTTAGTGAAAGTCAATCAAACTTCACATTTATCAGATACCTGGCCTAATTCTTGATTGGAGGCTTCCATGCTTTTCACATCATGGTCTGTTTGATCATGCATATTTTTATCAGAGTTGGGATGGGAGCACACTTGTATCTCAGACGTGCTCAAGTTTACAATATCAGCTTTGCTTTCTGGTAGCTTTTGATCTTCTATAACTGTCTTGTAATTCTTGAAGATCTGATAAAGTACCATCTGAAGCACCCCAAAGATGAGACCCAGTATGTTTGGAAGCTGTGAAAGGAGATGAAAAAACTTTAGTGTCTATTTGTTTTAATTTAAAATATCAGTTTATTTTTATCTCTAGTTTTATATACAGATGTCTCACTTTTTTTAAAGCTTTCAATTATATTTTTATAAATTTTTAGTTTTTAAATAAAATAAGTAAACGAAAATAAACTCATCCACACACGCTCTAAGAAAAGTACATATTGGAATAATCATCACTAACATTTTTTTGAGGTTTCCAAAATGTATTAATTTACTATTTTTGAACTGATTTTATTCTAAAAGCAGTTTTGAGACATCACTTTATATTACCTATTTTGATGTAGTAAAAAAATTTAATAAACAAAGATATTGTTAAAGTTGTTTTGAATTTTGATTTATTTTATGAACATCAAAAGAAAAAATAAATTGTATGTAATGTGTGTATATATATACATGCATGCAGCACCTAACAACTGTATACATAAATTTTGCCCCATATATATATATATAAACACCATATTATATTAGCATCCAACAACAGAGAAGCGTTAGTGGATTCCCTCTAAAAGTTAGGAGCAAAAGGTATATATTTCTTTTTGCCTAAGTTATAACTTTTGTTAACGGCGGAGAATTTTATTAATTATTTTATAGGATTTCGCAGGAATTCAGGAATCCCACAAAAAATGTTTCTCCTATTTGTTAATTCAGAGGTGGATCGAGGACCATCTCTCTCTCCCTCCCTCCCTCTTTGGCTAAGTTAGAGATCGAGAACTTACCGCAACATAGAGATCCTTTTGTAGTACACCGTATAAGAGCCACATGATTGCGCTGAGTGTGAGGAAAAATGATAAATTAAATGGCATGAACTCTACGCTCTTCGTGCGTATCACCACTCTCTACAAAATAGTAATATCATTCATGGAGAGTTAGCTAAATATTACTGAAAATAAAACCAAAAAAAAAAAAAACAATAATGTGAAGTAGGAATAAGCACAAAAGAACCAAACGAGGAAAAAAAATAATTCTAGGAATGTAACATTTTTTATAATTGTTATCATATTCTGTTTTGATAGATGTATAATAAAAATGATATTAATAATAGATTCACGTGAAAGTTATAACATGCTATGTAAAAAAATATTGTGTCTCTCAGCCAAAATATAAATTATAGAAGAGATTATTAGGTCCTTACCATAATGCTTAAAGGTGCTGCAAAGACAGACACAGAAAAGGTTACACAAACCCATCCAAGAACTCGGACACGGTTTTCTCCTTTTGCTAAGAACTGGGAAAGAAGAAGGGTCAAGCAAAATCCCCCAAAATTCATCAGAATAAGAAGCCTCAACGTGAACAACTGCAATCCAAATCCGAACTTTGTTTAGTGCATTATTTGAGAAATAAATTACTTTAGCATTAGAAGGGAAATATATGGTTCTAATCGTAACAAATGTACGTATAAAACAATAACAACAATTAATAATTATAATGAGAGAAAGAGAAAGAGGTAGGTTTTTATTAATTAAGTACGTACCCTAGCTTGCTTTGGTGCAAAAACAATGTACACAGCAACGTAAATAGTCTCCACAACACAACCGACTGAGTTTATGGTAATAAGAAGGATTTCGTCAGACTTAAGTGTTGCATAGTATAACCAAAGCATCGAGCTGAAAAGTGCAACCACATATGGAACTGATTGAAACCCTTCTGTTGATTTCTTCTTACAAACCCTGATAAAGGTTGGTCTGCAATGAAGTTGAAAATTTTGATTCTAGTTAGTTACTTTGAAGGATTATTTATTTATTAAGAAAAAAAAAAAAAATCTCAAGCAAGAAATTTACACTGGAGCTAGAAAAACCACGAAGGATATAATGTTACCTGTAAAATTGACATTAAAAAGGAAAATTTAGACTTCTAGCTAGCAAGAATAATTTCTTCTTACATTAAGAAATATAGAATTCTAAAAAATACATGCATGCACGTGTGGTAATGTTATTAAAACCAACAAGTTTATGAATCTTAATAATTAATCCCACATTAATAATTATACTTTTGTTACGTGAGAGTGAGACACAACTTGAAAACGAGAAAGGACAAGAAATAGAGAAAGAAAAAGAGTATATTGATATAATTTCTGTGTAGCTATATACCCAGAATGCCGAACGTAAAGACTAATGGATTGTCAGTGGAAACCATGGCTCTCTCTTTGGTTCTCTCCTCTTTGTGACAAAAACAAAAATGAAAACTGAAGGAGCAGGGTTTGAAGTGGAAGTCCTAGTTTCCTCTGACCCAAACCAATGCTACATAGCTTAACACTGCGGGAGACCATATTTATAGAGGTAGTGATCCATGTCTTTGGATGAAGAGTGATCAATGACTATCACTTAATTAGGTGGCCGTAGTACCAAAAAGCCATACACCCTCAACATAATTAATTAGTTCGTACTTAATTAGGTGGCCGTAATACCAAAAAGCCATACACCCTCAACATAATTAATTAGTTCGTACAGACTAAAAAGTATTATCTCCATTTCAATTATTGAGAAACTACGTACTTGACTTTAAGATTAAGATTTGCTTTTTTGATCAACATAATATCGTATAGAGCATATCATGATGTAACATTAAATATCTACTTAGATTTATAATATTTAATCTGAAAGATCTATTTGAATCACTATCCAATTAAAGTTAATTATAAGTTTAATTGGAATATCGCAGCTCTCATCTCGGGATGTTATTTATTTGTCTTTAGCTTTTGTTGTTTGCTGTTTTTCCCGGTCAAGATAGACGCCAATAAGGCTGTCCATGAGTTTGCTAAGTACTTAGTCCCTCTAGACTTGGATTTTCACTGTAATGCAGCATCCCTTCCTCTCTATGTTGTCTTTCCTAGTTTTCTTCAATAAATCTTTTTGAATATATAAAAAATAAATAAAAAAACACCAAAAAAATTGTAGATTTTCTTACAAATGTTGTAGTTCATGATACATAATAAAGATGTGTCAATTTTAAGTCCATAAAAAGTGGTGTTACTTTAATTATAACTTAAAACTATTAAAGTGAGAGTCTTGTCCCACATTGACCAAGTATTTTTGGGTTGTACAATTTATAAGCCATGGGTAATCCTCATATCTCAAGGCGTCTTTTGAGATTGAGTTAGGCCCATTGGACTTTAACATGGTATCAGAGCCACCCCTTGGGTGTTGGGTAGACCTCCCCCCTATTGTTTGTCCACGTGTTGATGATCATGCCACACGTGAGGGGACATATTAAAGTGAGAGTTTTGTCCCACATTGACCAAGTATTCTTGAGTTGTACAATTTATAAGCCATGGGTAATCCTCATCTCTCAAGGCCTCTTTTGAGATTGAGTTAGGCCCATTGGACTTTAACAAAAACTTTACTGAAGATAATTATATTAATGAAAAATAATGTAAAAAAGTTGTGTATTATTATTACTCCTTCCTCGCATATCATTTGGCGGTAAACAACTGCCAACGCATCTATAATTGCACAGATATTCCATGGTTTGGCATCAACAATTGACATGCACTATTGCAAAGATAACCTTTTTTTTTTTTCCTTGTTTGGCATGCTTATAATTTGGATGATTATCAATGTCATTGCGCTCTATCTATATCTTTTGACTGTACACGCGTTAACAGGGGATTCAAAGTCTTGTTCTCGTTGTTCCAAGCAGAACCATTCGATCTAATGACAACTATATATATCTACCTGTTTCATAAGAATATTGGAAAAATTTCCTACCCCACTCAATTGCTTTTTAATTCTCTGTCAATAATTCTTTTTGCTTGAATGTTGAAAATTCAAAGAGAAAAAACTGAGAGATATAATATTGAGTTTGCGAATGCAATTCGTTATTAGTAGGTAAAGATGGGTCTTTGAAGTGGTAGGTGGAGAGTTAAAAATATGGGCACCTGAGAGGATAAGATCTGCTATGTTATACTACTCATGATTCGAAATAATTAAGATTAGCTTAGCTAATCCCTTATTATTTGTATAACTATAATGCATAAGCATTATAAAAAAGAAACTATAATGCATAAGACTTTTAACAATATATAATGTAAGATATTTTCATGACAAGCTTAATTAAGATTAGCTAAGCGAATCCCTTATTATTTGTATAACTATAAAGCATAAGCATTATAAAAAAGAAACTATAATGAATAAGAATTTTGACAATATATAACGTAAGATATTTTCATGACAAGCTTAGAAGATTGATGATAGTGTGTACGTGCCTTATATGCATACATTTGGAGATTATTAACCACGTTCGCACTTAAGTGCATTATGATTAATCAATGAGCCAATATTTTTTTATTTATATATAATCAAATTTCAAGGTGGCCTAGGCAAGGGCGACGTGAGCAACCGTCCAAGGTCTTACCTCAAAATTAGGCCTCATCCCAAAATTTTTTAAGACTCTTATTGAAATGACTCAATATATTTATATATACAAGAATTAAAAAAGACCTATATATTTAAAACAAGCCTTTAAATTAAGCCTAATAATAATTTATTTCTCTAACCCAAGTATGTATGAGAACAATTTTTTATATTTATTTGATGTGAATAAGCTAATTTCTAAATTATGATAATTTGAAAAAGTATTATGTTAATCTTGAAGGTTTTTTAAAACTTGATAATTTTTTTTGGTCTTGATGGTATTAATTTATTTTCAGACTTAAAAGTCTTACAAGAAATTTTACCAAAAAAAAAAAGACAGCGACAAATATACTTAATTTTATTAAGGAATTGAATTGTTCCAAATACATCTATTGCATATAGAATATTATTGACTATACTTATCACAGTTGCATCCGTTGAAAAAAATTGTTCAAAGTTAAAATTATAAAAATCTTACTTGCGATCAACTATGTCACATTACTATTAACAAGATTTGTTAGAAAATATTGCATATAAAAATTTAATTAGTAATTTTATAACAGACCGTATGTAGAGTAATTTTTCAATAATTTTTTTTTTTTTTTTTAAAGATAGAAGGCCTTATTTTTTTGCACTGCCCTAGACTTCATAATTCTCAGAGCTGACCTGAATCAATGAGCCAATATTGATTAAACTACCTTGGCATCTCTTTATTCTAAATTTAACTTTGCTTTAACCTATTTTAGGCTACAAATAGGAAACTTTTCATATATAATTTCTTCAACTATAGTTGATGTTTCAGACATGGATACTAGAGGTTCAACGTTTTATACCTAACTTTCAAACTTAACTATTTGCCAATTTAATCTTGAAAGCGCTATATGATCACCACTACATATATACGTGGCCTAGTTCGCAAATTAATGCTACTTCATAATGCAAATATTTGATTCAATGATATATAGGTGAATGATTAATGGAAACAGTCGTAAGAGGGTACTCTTTTTGTCTTGGTGGTGTATGACCTGGCGATTTAAAGTATTGTCCCCTAAGATCTTTTTTACACTAACACTAGATCAGTCCAACTGGACAGATGTATATAATTAATAATTTATTTTCCTTTGTAAATTTTAAGGTTGATACGCAACTCTTTCACCTTTAAGTTCACAACAAGCTGACACCTACATACACCAAAAAGGGGCCAGCTTCACTCTGATGAGAAGCAAAACTGGAGAAAAACACCTAATAATTAAATGGATAATACTAAAACAATTAATAATTTTATTACAATGAAGGTGATTTATGTCATTTTAACAACATACTACATACATATTTAAATTATATTTTCTTATGACTTAACACTTCAAACTGTAAAATTTATGTATTAAAAGCTATGGTCTTTCTACAATCATTCCAATGTAGAATCTTTGAAACTTTGTCATTCCACAGAGATGGCAGCCTTGATGAATTATTGCAAAAGTTGTCCTTACCGATTGCATACTATCTTCAATGTAAGAGCTATGGGGACCAAGACCATAAGAGAATGTTTTCCTTATTATAGATTTTCTGTTTTTTTTTTTTTTTTTTTTCCTTATTATCTTCAAAATGTTTAAATTATCATTATTTTAATATAAAAAAATTATAAATTATTTTGGTAATAATGTAATTGATATCACAACAACAAAATAATAAATATTTTTTTAATTTCTTTTATGTTTTATGTTTAAACGATAGTATCAAGTAAAATATTAATAATTTTTTTCATTAAAAAAAAAAAAAAAAGGTACTAATTTTAACATTACTATTTACTCATATATTTAGAGGGTTGGGAATTGGGGGGCAAAATTTAATATGTAAGGACAAAAAATTAAGAAGGCCAGAGGTTCTCTGAGGAATTGGAGTCATCATCGAAAGAGGAAATTTTTTACTTGGAACTTGGAAGCATGTACACAATCTTTTCAGAAGTTGACTCCATGCATAGCTAGCCACGACACCTAGTTGTAATAACCCTTGTGTCAAACTCATTGCGGAACCACGCGGAGCATGCACGAGCATCTTGTTTACGTTCACTCTGTAATCTGTATTACGAAAGTTGGACACGACTGTAGTCTGTAGATCATAGTAATCATCATCCCAAAGGTTTGGAATTTTTCTTTTCAAAACAATTATTGACGTAGGACGTGATATATATGAGGCTAATCATGATCATTAGGTATTCTATTTTTGTTATATTTATTTATAAGTAATCTAGAGTGAGAGTCTCTTTTATTAAACTGTCAGTTTGACTAGTTTAGAGATGCGTTAGGATTTGAAAAATTTTAGATATTTTATTTCATTTTGTATATTGATTTTCTATAATTTCGTATAGATTTCAGATTTTTTTTTAAAGTGAAAATCTTAAGGATTTGATGGTTTTCATTAATTAATTGAAAGGAGATGTTGAATTAATTAACAATTCATGTTCAATTATAACATAAATTGTCAAAAAAAAAAAAAAAAAAAAGATTTGTCAGACCAAAATTAATGGACTCTAAATCTCTAATATTGTGGGAGAAATGCTTAAGCTGATTAACGAAGAGCTTTAAGGAACTCAAATCAACTTAAAGGACTGATAATTCACAGTCATGGATCCATTATAAGAATCAACATCCTGATCATTTTCAATAGAGGACTAAATAAAGCATTAATTGTTAGAATTTGGTCAAGTTTGGCCAACCGGTTTACCCATTTTATATATATATATATATTAGTGGGCATGGTTTACAACGTGCATGGAATGGCCGCATACAAGGTCCAAGAGAGATGTATTCTTTTTCTTATAATAATCACACTAAAAGGTTGTCCACTAACGAAGGAGGCCAGCAACTTCGTGGTCTAAATTAAACTCTTGGTCACAGGTTGGCTCGATAGGTTTGCGTTTTTGCATTGTTAAGTTTGTGTGGCAATCTTTTCGGCATTTTGGGTTATCTTCTAGATTCTTATTTCAATAGGAATACTTGGCGATCCTAAGTCCTCTACTCTCTTTTTTTTTTTTTTTTAGATAAATATATTTAACTCAAGCACTTATGAGATTGTACCCTAAATCTTATTAGCCATCATATAATTTGAAGGAGAATAATATGCTTTTGATTTTAAAGACCAATATTATAACATATCTACATTTTATGATTCTTGCAAGTTTTTTTGAAGAAATTGAAGCAAAGTGCAATATGTCATCACTCATCACACATATAAGATAAATTATGTAAAGATATTGTTGAACTTCTTTTTTTTCTTTTTTTTTCTTTTTTTTCTGTTAAGTTACAATTGAGGGGATTCAAGTATTCAACCAATCTCAACCTACATAAGATCGAGAGAAACGTGTCACTAGACAGACATTATATATTAGTAATATTATAAAAAATTAAGTAAAAAACCTAGGGATCAGGCATATATACATAGCAACCATACCTGCTTAGACATTTTTTAATTACCAGCAGTAGTTGTTATGAACTTTCTGGATTATCATTTAAAAGGTAAAAAAAAAAACAAAAAACAAAACAAAAAAGCTAGAGAGAGAAGATAGAGCAACTTATTAATTTAATTGGAGTATTTGGACCTCGTTAATCAAGAGGCTTCCATGCATTTTTATTTGAAGTTTACTTGGTCATGCATATTTTGATTTCTATATACATCATTATAGAATTTGGATGGTCCTAACAAATCTAAACCAAATGTAGCTTAGCCACATATATGAGCATGCAGGCAGCTTCAATCTTCTCTAAAACTTTCTGGCTGTTATTGTACACCTTTCATCTTATATCATTATTGAACTGGTCTGGGAGATTGTTTGGGGATTAATTACAGGCTCTTTTTTTGGCTACATATTTCACTTTCTTATGTGCCAATTTTCTACATATATCTACTGTTCATATTTAACTTAGGATTTGGTTATAAACTAGTTTATAGCTAGCCAGTTTGCTACAACCCACTACGTGCTGACTAATAAAATCATCAACTTGTACTTTTAGTCACATGACCTATTTAATAAGTCATGCGACTTGTTTAAATAACACATGTGGACGGTCTTATGAGTTGTCACGTAATGAGTTATAGCAACCGGGCTACAAACCAATTTTTTGCCAAACTCTTTTCTTTAACTTAAGGGCCCCCTTATTATATATTTAACTTAATTTTGAAGTGCTTCTCCAAGCAAATCTGCTATTTTGTCATTATCATGTTGGAATATGTACAGTTGTGGGATGAGATTGTATATGGGATTATGTAAGATTCGAACTAGGAAGGTTTTATATACTTATGGTTAATTTAAGTTTGGACGATTATGGTCCATGATATTGAACAATCTAGGTAGTCCTTTTGGTTTAGATTATGTTGAACATTTTTGGTCGATGACTGGCTAATCTAGTACTAATCAATTCTTGTGCGTTATGATGTGTTGCCAACTAAAAATTTTAGGTTCCATATGCAATAAATTCCATAGGTTTTATAGTCGTCCCGTGCAGAATATACTTTGCTGATTATGATACCATTAAATCAATGATTGAAAGAGTTCTAGAGCGAGACGCTGCATCCATGAACTTTGATTAGTTAATTATGGCATATATTTACGATGAAATTAGTTAGGCACCATTAATAGACGTTTTACTTGGTCAGTACCTTGTTTGATAGTGGTTAGTGTTAGAATTGGAATGAATTCTGTGTATATTGAAATGTATGAATAATAAAATAGGTACTATCTTATATAAAGGTATAGGAGTGTTGTACAAGTAAGTGTAGTTGGCAAGTAAATAAAATAGAGCCCAAGCTCATTAGGCTGATTAACACTAACAATGTACCCCCCTCAAACTCAAAGTATAGGATGAGAGACCAACTGAAAATTGGAAACTAGATCACGAAAGCGTTCAGTGGATTGTGACTTGATAAATATGTATGAAAACTGATCTTGTGAGGTAATAGAGATCAGTTAGAAGAAACCTTGGAGGAAGTGATGCTTGACAAGATGACAATTGATGTCGATGTGTTTGGGACATTCATGGAAAACATCACTATAGGAGCAATTTGAATAACACACCTATTATCACAGTAGATAGGAGTAGCATAATAAGTAGACACACCCAAATAATGTAATAACCATTGCAACTAGAGGAGTTTAGATGTGGTATCAACAGTAGCCCAGTCAAGGGTTTTTTTTTTTTTTAACCTATATTTTTTTATTAAAAAAAAACCTTAAATTAAATAATTAGCCCAGTCAAAATTTTTTTTTTTTTGCAATTAGCCCACCCTAAATTTTTTTTCTGCCTCCGCCCCCATATCAATAATGGAATAATTTTCAATTTCAATTGGTACTAGAGCGAGCCATACACTAATTTTATTGGGTGACATGCTAAAGATAACCTACTCTGATACCATATTAGAATTGGAATGTATATTGATATGTATGAATAATACAATAGACTACCTTTATATAGTAAGACATATGAGTGTTGTAAAGGTAGGTGTACTGTGCAAGCAAGCGTAGTGAGAACAATTAGGGTCTGGAACCATCTTTTAGGAAGTATTAGATTTGATGAAATTTTGTGAAATGTTTTGCTTTAAAGTTATAATAATGGATATGAACCTAATATTTATTGTTAAGGTGGTTAACTAAGAGTAGTTTTACCATCAATTTAGTACTTCAGTTTAGGGTTGTAAATGAACCAGTTGTTTTATGAACAGATTACACTCGGATTGGAAAAAAAAAAAAAAAAACAAGTTTGTGTTCGTTTATTAAGCAAATGAGTCAAGCTTAACCCCAAATCAAGGCTCAAATATTAAACAAGTCAAGCTCAAATATAATTTTGTGCTTGTGAACAAAGCTCGTGAGTATAATGCTCTATTAAAGTATATATTATATTATATGTATAAATGTTTAAATACATTTATATAGGCCGAAGATTGAATTGTTTTAAATTTGTAGATAATTCATAAGCTATAATTTGGTTATTATTTATTAAAATATATTTGTAAAGGAGTAAAAAAGTTTATTCATATATAGGAGTAAAGAAGTAAATCATGATCTCAAACTATTTGCGTCCCGAAAACGTCGATCATTTACCACCTCATAGATACAGTATGATATTTCTCCGTATTTATCCCAACAACGGTTCTATGGTGTAGTGGTTAGCACTCTGGACTTTGAATCCAGCGACCTGGGTTCGACTCCCGGTAGGACCTATTTTTTTCCTTCTTTTAACTTTTTGTTTGTGAACAACTGATTCATTCTTAATGATCGAGGCCCAAGTTAGTTTTTCTCTTGGGCCCATTACATTCATTGTGGCTTCTTTCTTTCTTTCTTTCTTTGTTTTTAATTTTTTTTGGTTTGGGAACGACTGCTTCAGTCATAATGAATAACAAATTGAGGCCCAAGTTGGTTTTGTTTTTTGGTCCATTACATACATTTTGGCATCTATTCAATTCAGTACATAATATAAGTTATAAAATTAGGGGTCTTGTTAACCAATGCATTTAGTCAATGGTTAATGAGTATTAAATATTTATACTTTATGAGAAATAAAATTTTTAATATTAAAATAATAAATAGAAAGACTAAAATACTCTTAAAAGTTATTTTTGTATTATTTTAATATTAAAATTTTACTACTTCATATAAAGTGAAAGCATTAAATAATTCCTTAACCATTGTTCTAAGGGCACTCGTTAACAGAACCCTAAAATTAAACAAGCTATACAAAGATGTCAGATGCTTGGTTATTGTTTAATTTACATTGAAGTATAACATCATAGAATAATAGAATGGTCAAAGAGATCTCAAACGTTATATGAAATTAAGAAAATGATTACCTTAAACTTTTATGTATATATACTAGGGAATAACCCATACATCGCGCAATAACAAAAAATATATATTTTTAATCATTTTAAATATTAGAAAAGCCTTTTCAATCCCATTTTTCATTACAACTGAAATATATATATATATATATATATATATGAAAAGGGTATTAAGAAATAAACACGTTACATATTAATTACTGATGTTTTTGCAATAAATATCAACATTCTTATCTATCTATATATATATATATAAATTAAAACAGAAGACGTTATCATCTTTCTGTCATGTGGTATCTAAGGTAACGTCTTCTGCTTGATGCGTAAGCATCTTAGGTAGCACATGAATTAAATAAACTAAATTAAATATTTCCTACTACCCCATAATAAAAACTACACCATTAATAAATTAAATACCCACTACCCAATTAAATGCTCATATTTAATAAATTAAATGGTCTTATTAATTAATTCAGATATAAATGGATATATTCCAGCGAAATCTATTAAACATAATACATTTGATGAGATATAATAAAAATGATTATTTCTATTTTTAAGCGTATAATACAAAGAAAAATTATTTACATTTTCTATTTTACACTTTTTCTTTTCTTTTTATTATTGTTATTATTTTTTCCTTCTTCTTAGTTAAGTTGTTTTGTTAGAAACATATTTTTAGAAAAATAATGAAAAAGAACCGCGCATTGTGCGGGTTATAGTCTAGTATCAATTTATTGTTGAATGATTTTTAAAATGCCAAAGGGAAAACATTGAGAAATTAAGCAAAATGATTTAACCCATAAAAGGAAAATACAAACAAATTAAATAAGCATACCCTCACAAATTAAATAAACATTCCTTTTAACGAACGATATCATTTTGGACACCTAGAAGAAGTTTTGAGGTAGGTCATATAAGTCAATTGACCTACACATATATGATTAATCATATGTTTGGATGGAGGGAGATGAAGGGAAAGTAGAGAAGAGTGAAAGAAAAGTTGACCGAAATATACTACAAATTAATACATTTCATGAACCTTCCCTTCTACTCTCTTTTCCTCCCACTAATTCTCACTCCATCCCACACATACCCTAAGGGGTAAATCCAGCATAACCAGAAAAAAGAGGTAAAAGAACAATTGGAGCAATTTAAGAAGTTGGTAGTGCATATTTAAAAAATATATATATAATAATAATAATAATTTAATGTAGTGCAAATGTAAAAGAGATTTCAGGAGACGACTTTGCATTTAATTAATGTAACTAACTTCTATGAAAAGTACTCATCATACAAAAAAGGGTAAAGATCTTCTAGAGTTCTCATCCTAACATTTTATTTAAAATAAATGGTTCAGATTAATGCCAACTCATCAATCTACTAACAAAACCCTAAAAAAAATTACTTAAAAAAAAAAACAAATTAAGTTAACAGACTCTATCAGTCTATTGAAACATTCATGACAAGTTGCAAAGAGAGGCAAAACCCATAGGACATTCCCACCAAACTCCATCTAGAATCATCCAAAAAAATTTCTCAACTTTTGCACTTTCTTCACCATCTTCTTCAATTCCTCTCAAAGCATTGTGTATTGGGTACCTCAAGTTGCATGGAATTTGAGATATTAGAGGCAACATGAAAATATTGAGTTAATTATGGGAAAAAAAAGGGTTTTAGTGTTCGGAAGCATTACTTAAGAAAAAAGAAGTAGTGGGATTGATGGATAAATAACGTCAAGAAGATTTTTACGTACTAAAGAAGGCATCTGAAAAAGCAAACAACTTAACGGGATCAACTTACGCGTCATCCTTGAAAGGAAACTAGGACTAATTGTCGTGTACAATTAGGAATTTCATTAGTTCGGGAGATCAGAAAATATAATGTGCATGATTTTGTATCAGAAAACAATCATGTTCTTCATGTCCCATAAATTGCTTACATGATGTGATCGCAACTAATGATATATGAAGCCCAAGCTTTTACTTTAATTTAGCATATGCTTTTGGAATTGGCCTAAAGCAGCACATGAATTGATGAGTAGAGAAGTTGGTGTGAGAACTAATCTTGACTACATTGAAATTGATTAGAAAAACTATCTTTGAACTAGACGGCAAAAAAACTTGATTTATGGTGAAGCATGTTGTGTATTAAGCTACTTCCTAGCAACAACTTATTGATAATCCATCATTCCGTTATACAATGCAATTAGATAATGATGAACAAATAACAAATATATTTTGGGCTGATGCTAGAATGGTAATTGATTATGTCTATTTTGGTGATGTTACTTTTGAAACTATTACATGTACGGTACCAATATAAAATTTAGACTTTTAGTTGTGTTCCTTAGTTTTAATCACCATCAAGAAGTAGTGATTCTTGGGGTTGCACTATTATATGATGAGACTGCAGAATCATTTAAGTGTCTTTTTGAAAACTTTTTAAATAGAGATGTTAACTTATGCAAAAACTTTCAAAATGTCACTTAAATGATTTTGCAGTCTCATCATATAACAATGTAGCTCCAAAAATCATTACTTCTTGATGATGATTAAAACCAAGGAATACAACTAAGAGCCTAAATTCTTTATTGGTGTAATATGTAGTAGTAACGTCACCAAAATAGGTATAATCAATTATCATTCTAGCATTAGCACAAAATATATTTGTTATTTGTTTTTCATTATCTAATTTTACTATATAATGGAATGATGGATTATCAATAAATTATTGTTGAAAGTAACTTAATAAACTCCATGTTTCACCATCAATCAAGCTTGATTGCAGTCTAATTCGAAGATAATTTTTTTGATTTATTTCAATGTAGCCAAGATTAGCTCTCACATCAGCTTCTTTACTCATAAATTCATTTGCTGCTTTAAGCTTAATTCCAGAAGCATATGTAAGTTATAAACAAAAGCTTAGGATTCAGATATCATTCATTGCAATTGCATAATATAAGCAGTTTATGGGACATGAAGAACGTGATTGTGTTCTAATACAAAATCATACACATTATATTTTCTAGTCTCTTGAATCAATGAAATTCCTAATCGTAATACGTCTAAACATTAAAACCCATATATATATATTTTTTTTCCATAATTCCATGTTAACTCCAATGTCGCAAATTCCATGCCAACCTGAGGTGCCCAATCCACCATGCTTTGAGAGGATTTTTCTATTATCCTATTAAAATAACATCAAATCTAATATATGAACTTAAGTTTTATAAAATGGTTAACAATTTTCAAGTAGAACAAATTAGTAATTGGGTCACAAAATAACAGCTATCAAAATCATTGAAAGCAAAACATAGTAGAAACAATCACAATGGCTCTACAAAAAGTAGACTAAGAAATATACGGAACTAGTCTGAAAAATAAGCAGTAAACAATTGCTAAGAAAAAGCACAAAAATCATATCAAATTTCATAATTTTCAATAATTAATGGAATGAGATAAAAACTACGACTAACAAGAATACATGACTAACAAAAAAAAAAAAAAAACTAATTAACAAAGGGAGATCATAGTAAATAATTATAGAACATTAACAGTAGGTGTACCAAAAAAAAAAAAAGACTAAGAAATATACAAGATTAGCCTGAAAGATAGGCAAAATAAAATTGTCAATTAGAAACATATTATACATAAATAATGGAATCATCATATTAAATTTCAAATTTCTTCTATTATAACTAACGAATTGATAAAAAAAAAAAAAAAAAAATCAAAATTTCACTTTAAAATTTTTAATTGATTAAAAAAAAAAAAAACAAAAAATAAAAAGAAGAAAAAAAAGAAAAAAGAAAAAAAAAAAAATTTTTTATAGAAAAAGAAAAAGCAAAAAAAAAAAAAAAAAAAAAAAAAACTCATACAAGAGAATTTAAATGCGAAAGTTAAAATCCATAACAATCACGCAAAATTTATACCATTGAACAAAAAAAAGGTGTTGAGAGAGAAACAAAAAGATGCAAACATACCTTGATTCAATTCAGATTAAAGCAATCAGAGAAGATGGTGAAGAAAGTGCAAGAGTTGGTAAATTTTTTTTGGATGATTCTAGATGAAGTTTGGCGGGAGTGTCCTTTGGGTTATGCCTCTCTTTATAAATAAATTGCCGTAATTTGGAAAATTTAAGGAAGTTACTTGGATTATTTGTTTTGTTTTAGTCTAGGGTTTTCTTATTTTTTTTAGGGTTTTGTTAATAGATTAGTGAGTTGCATTAATCTGAACCATTAATTTAAATGAAAGGTTGAGATTTAAAGGAATTTTACGTGGTTTGGTTAGAATAAAATTTATGATGGACTTATCATTCACGTAAGAAGATAAAATTTTCCATAAAAAAATAATGATCAGAATTAATTGGAAAATAAAAATAAATATACTATTTTCTATTAGGTACCATTAATTTAAGACTAATCTAATCTAGAAAAATAATCATCTGTCTTTTGAAATTTTAATCTATTTCATAATTTAAATTAAATTTTATAGATATAAAGATATATGCAAAACTCCATCAAAGTCAAAGAACATTACACAAATTCCTCACACACACCGATCACCCTCTTCGTCTCTCACCTCAGCTCCTTTTTCCTCTGTACCCACAAGGTAATTTTCACATTTTATTTATTTATTTATTTACAGCAAGAGTACTTAGTTGTTTTTAGGTTTGTGATTTGTGCATTTCTGTATTGGGGTTTTCAACCTTGAACCAAAACATGGATTACATTGTCGTTTCGACTCCTCCCTATAATCTTATACAAGTTTGGTCCTTTTGTATGTGAAAGGGTTTTATACAACTTGCATTTACATGGGTAAGAATCCATTCATTAAGAAAGGCCATAATGCCAATGTTAAAATTTGCTTCGAGTTTGAAAGTTCAAGGGTTTGGAGGCTTTTGGGGAAGTTAAATTACTTTAAGCTAGGTTCCGTTGTGAATAAAGTCTGCGTTTTTATGTGTTTAGAGCAAGAGGGTCTTCAAAATCCGGCTCAATGTGTGAGTCACATGGTTGTACCAAATCATTTTAGTTTTTTTTTTTTTCCTTAAATGGGTTGAGACTGAAATTTTCTTTTGCTGGTTCTATTTTCTGGTTTTTATGGGTGTTTTAAACAAATGGATGGTTTGTTTGAGATTTTGGAACTTCCTGTGTAAAAGTTCAAAATTGGTCGGACAGATGCTTGGTAGTTTTGCTCTTACCTGGACTAGCTTTTCATCTTGAACATGTTCAGAAAATCTTAGAATATTAGATGTTGAGAAGACAATTTTGCAGGATCATTGATAAAGAATTGAGGAGTAAAGCTAGTTTGGTCTTTCTCTTCAATACTGTCCCTATTTTAAAGAACTTTCATTTAATTTTGTAGTAAAAAGTAATTGATTGGTCTAATAGTAGTAATAAAATTAAATTTATATCAATTACTTAAGCTTTTCAATAGTAATTCAAAATAAGAGCTATATGCCTGCCATCTTACAACCTCCATCACCTGGCTGGCTTTTCCATTGCATTGCTTGGTTATTACCATAACTACCATCCTATGAGGTTATGACCATTGTCATAGGATGGGGATCATGCCTCATGAAGCGGAAGTAACTAGTTAGAATCTCCCATTCCTTCTCTCACTGGGGACAAGATTCACAGATAAAAAAAGAAAAAAAGATCATTGTCATAGGAATTAGTAAATCACTAGGCATCACCCACGTGGTAGTGCCACTCTGCACAACACCACACTACAATCATGACCATAGATGTTATTTCAAACCAGTTCTGTTGTACCACTTGTTTACGCACTCCACTTTATTCACATTAGCACCACCACTACCTACCATGTTTCCTGTTTAAGCTGTTGTATATACTTGTTGCTTTGTGCTTCTGTTTATACAATGCTGAAAAACTTAAATGGTTGATAACATGTTATAGCATAGGTTCACAATTATTTGCAGAATTTTGTTTTTACTATTGTTTTTTTACTTATAAAGTCGTGGTCTTTTCCCATTACTTCTTCAGAACTTTGAATACAATTGTTTCTTTCAGGTGATGGTATGGTCAATCCCTTCAATTGTTAATTTCATTTAGATTCTCAGAATATGAGGACACTTTACGAAATTTAAATGGAGTTAGCATACTCACAGTTGCTGTATTATTCCTTTGGTTTATGACAGGTGTAAGGGAAACAAAATGTTTCTCAAAGTACAGTTGCCCTGGAATGTCATCATCCCTGCTGAAAACCTGGATGCAAAAGGATTGATGCTCCAACGGTCAATTATTGTTAGCCTGATGAATGACTTTGCTACTAGAAAGGCCACCAAGGATCTTGGATATTTCCTTGCTGTCACTACACTGGAGAGCATAGGAGAGGGTAGAGTCAGACAGCAAACTGGAGATGTATTGTTTCCGGTTGTTTTTAGCGGCATGACCTTCAAGCTTAACAGAGGAGAAATTTTAGAGGGTGTTGTCCACAAGGTGCTGAAGCATGGGGTCTTCTTGAGATGTGGACCCGTAGAAAACATATATCTCTCTTGTCTGAAAATGCCAGATTATCGCTACGTGCCTGGGGAGAATCCAGTGTTCTTGAATGACAAGCTGTCCAAGATTGAAAAAGATGTTGTGGTTCGTTTCATTGTGATTGGAACTAAGTGGATGGAGGTAGAAAGGGAATTTCAAGCATTGGTCAGTTTGGAGGGCGATTATCTTGGTCCAATGTCTTAGTGTTAGTGCTGCTCCCTTTGCATGTTTTTGGTTATCAGCTGCAACTATGTTTGTGAACCTTGTTGATGTTTACTTGGCTACTACTTAAGTGTTAAGTACTCCAATTAACCTTTTTGAGTTTTTGTAACCAAGTATCTGGCATATTAATATATTTAGCAACTTGTAGTTTTCATCCATTAGCAGGTGTCCATATTTGTTGTTATTTTGTTAGCGGGACCTTCTTGTTAGCGTAGGTCTTCTGTTGCAACTTTTTTGGACACATAATGCCAGTTGAAAGGTTGTTTACTTGATGCAAACCAAGGCCAACTTGCTGTTAATACTTGACAGGTCTGTGCTATGTTATGTATTCTTTGAACCAATGAGATCATTGTTCCAACAAGAACCTGCTACTTGGAGACATCATAGAATTTTTTTTTTAGCAACTCTTCAGTCATATTTCCAACTGTCCAACAATAACTGTCTACTCTTCTGCTTCTGCAATCGGGAAAATGTTTGCGGTTAACTATACAATAATCGGTTTAAACAGTCTGTAGGCACTAGTTGTATGTAAACCTAATAATAACATGGGTTCGTGCTAAATCTGGTGTTTTATGTTGGGTTTTGCTTTCAAAAGGAAAATGTTATTCAACATTAAGGTCGCTAAACAAGATGGAGTATCATTTCTCTGCTTAATTATACAAGGTACCTTGGGAATCTTATTAGTCCACTTTCTTCTTTGGAACCATTGGATGGGTCACTGCAATTAATTAAGCGGGCATCTCCTGTGAAACAATTTCAGTTCTAAAAGACCTCTGGTATTCAAGATTTTAGAATTGTTTCCTGATGGTAAATGCTAGAACTTAAACAGACACTAGACTTGGAAACAAGAGGATTAAGAACTCTATTGTGGAGTACTCTAAAGCTTAATCCGTAATGGGAATATTAGACAATGTCTTTGGGGTTCTTTGTTGAAAATACAATAGATTTTGCACAAACAACAAGGCACTCCTAATTAATCATGAAGATGGATCCCTACATTTGTCACTGCCTCTTAACTCAAGACAAGCTGTTTTGATTTGTATTCTTTCTATATTTGGCCTCATCGTATGAATTCCTCCCCTCCTTTCCCTCGCTACTGTTCATTCATAATTAGATTGTATTGCTTCCTCACAACCACCAAACCGACAAGCAGCAAAAAAGCTTAAACTGCAAACTAATTACAACATGCAACTGTTCACAACCATACAAATTAGCAAATTATTCATGATGAAATGCTCTGTAATTGATTCTAGAGTGCTATAAGTTACAGGACATCTTAATGAAATAGTTTCACAAAAATGGAAAGAGATCTACTTCCCAAAAACAAAACATCTTCAACAGATAATTTAACTGAGGACACAGACAAAAACAACCACATCTTGTGATTGAGATGGAACATCGATGCTCATAGGCCTTCACTGCATGTTCTGGAAGCGTTTCAGAATAATGAGGCTCATATCCATATAACGCCGAGCACAGTTTGAAAGGCAACTAGATTCACTGGAACTGAGCTTGCTCCCTGGTGTACCAGTCATGCATTTGTCCCAGCAGACACTTGTGAGCTTTGCCACCATCTCACTAACCAAGGCTCTTTCCTTTTCTTGCTGCACAGGCACCACAAACTTATTCAGTCGAATCACATAAATTGAACATAAAACTTGTTACCAACACAACTTATTATTATTCATGCAAATTAAAATAAGTCTTAAAACCATACCGACATATCTTATAATGCAGGAGCATGGGATGAGTCAGGTGACAAATGGCAAAAGATTTCTTCAAATAAATTGAAGATTTTGATTGACAATAACTCATTAGTTCATTTTCCTATTAGTAATGCTTATTAAAATTTCAACTTGAAAATTGAATTTGACTGTCTAGTTAGTCGTGGTACGAAAATTGTACTTAACCACCCCTAGCCCGTCTTGGCCTCTAGTATCTTAAATAAGAATAGCTATAGGCAAAGAAGTAACATCAATGATTAAACCATCTAAACCCAAATAATGTAACACCCTGGATCCTTCAAGCCCAAAAGGGTAGCCCAATGGGAAAGGGTGCCTAAGAGTTATAAACTTCTCAACATCTCTGTTACTAGACAATGTGTGACTCTATCATGCTCCTGCACATGTGCACCCTTGCATTTAGCAAAAAAAAAAAAAAAAAAAAAACACGTGCAATCTTGCATGCGTGACTCATGACATCGCATGGCTCATGACGTGCATGGCCCCAGCGACGAGTAGGACATTGCTTTGATACCATTTCTCACTAACCGAGAAAGCACTACCCACATCTACCCTATAACCTAAAAGGATTAGTCAAGTTACAGTTGGTGCTCTAACTCAATTCGACCTAGCAAACACACATGCGTGCACAATACATACTTATCCGATTCAATCCACATAACCTGGATTATCATAAAAATCATCTAACCATGGCTGAGTCAATGAACTCTGGCTCAAATGACACTTACTCCTCGCACAATAATGAATGGAGGGTAAGATCGTGGTTTCAAAACCTACTAAGTTAGCGTGTAATTTACCAATTAAAAGAAGAAGAAAAAAAAAATCATCTAACTTACGTTAAATTCTAAAGATCCAAATATGCATTGCAATTTCTCTAACTGTTTAAATTTGAATCAATAATTGCAAATAAGACATCCTAGTCCTTAATACTGGAACAATCAAACACAACACTCAAAATCGCAGGACTATATTCCGGTTACCAAACAACTCAGCTTACAAGACATAAGTAGCTAAAATCCATTAAAAAAAATAAAAAAAAAAACATATTACATATTATATGTTCAATCCTCAGATTTTCTATTCTATTTTCCTCAGCTTTCTGAGAGACCAAACAAAAAGCAAAAAAATGCAGATTAAAAGAGTAACATTAATAACTTACAGCGATAAATTGAGCTAGTTCATTGGATTGGAGGTCTGAAGGATCCATTGAGAGAGAGAGATCGGTTTTTTCGGTGGCTAAAACCCTCTGTATTGTGAAAAACCAAAACTCGCTCGCGCTTCTGATTCTAAAACCCTAAAATTAAAACTACTGAGGAAGATGGGATAAGGGGTGGAATGAATGGGCCGGTTTCCCTTAAATTTGTAACTATTTAAACGGGCCCAGGCCTAGGCCTATTGGGCTTCAATGTTTCATTTCTATTAACAAAATTAAGTACGTGTTCACCTCTAGGCCCATTGGATTTCACTACTGGATTATATTTTCAATAGTTGCCATTTTAAAACCCTACTAGCTCATTGGTTGTTATTTTTTAATCAATCTTCTTTTTTTTTTTTGGTGAGTAGAGTTAATCAATCTTTTATATGGGTTTTTTCGAACACAAATCTTATATCTCACTTTTTATATTCTACTTTATACTCTACCAATTACAACGCACCATGTGTTTATTTTCTTCTCTTATAAAATAACTAAGATTTAAAATAAAAACAAATCAATCACAATTTGACACGTGGTATATTGTAATTGGTGGAGTATAATGTGTAACACAAAAAGTGGGATAGAGGATATTCATTCGGTTTCCAATGCTATTATGAATTTATCTTGATTTGTTTTTTTAAATAGAAAAGGGTATTTCATAATAAAATATTTAGTTTTTCACAAATATAAAAGAAATAGTTGATAACACTTCAATTAAAATCTCAGTATAATAATTATGACTAAAGCCACAATTTTCTTAGGCGATTTATACACCACAATCATTTTAGTTCAATATGTATAACGTTTTAGATCCGGGAAAATATGTCGGTATAGTAGAAATTGTTAGAGGGTTTCGAATAAAATGCTTAGCTAATTCAACGCGTCTAACCAAAAGAATTCTTTCTTCTTCCAACTTTTCTATATTCCAATTCATTACCCTAATGGACATACTTGTATGTATAAAACACCATGGGTTCTGCGAGAAATCCAGATCCTACGAATGATGAGCGATGATACATTGTTTCTTGAAATGTTAAAAAATAAAACATTTGTGTTATTTTACATTTTTTGTTTTTTTTTGTTTGTTTGACATGTTATGGCTTTTTAATGATTGATTAAAGCAAATGTTAAAAGAACCAACTCTTACACTTTATTCATAAAGATGTTCGGAGGATAAGTACTTAACCTTGAAGCACAACTTGATGTAGACAATTTATGAACGTTTTAAGTATAGGTCACAAGTCCCAAAACCATGACAAACTTCCTTATGCATTAAGCATAACTTGCCTTTTTCTTGAACCATATGCATAATATAGTAATCTATGGACACATGAACCATGATAGGCGCATAGAGGAAAGAAGTTTAAATATTTTATTGTGAATTATTGGCAGGCACCATTTCTTGTCCACTATGACCAACCTTTAATTTGATTTTAATTGTAGTGTGTGTCTTTTCATGAAGGAGGAGGAAAGAAAAAAAGAGAGGATGAATCATGAAAGCTGAAAAATATTGCTTACTTTCATTGTAGAGCAGGAAAGATATATATATATATATATATATAAGAGCGGGCATGGCCCATGTGTAAAACAATAACACAAAAGTGAATCAGTACTGCTCATATTCATTATGGAAGCTGGAGAGTTAGAGATGTGACATCAGACACAAGTAAAGAAAATTGTGCACAAAATGTCACAAAGACATGTACTTTAATTTGTTGCTGTGATCTTAAGCAACGACTTGCAACCATGTAACCAAATAGACTACTTTTTAATAAGAGGCCGAGATCTTTCAATCTTACATGGAAAGAGAAAAGCAACATCTTCACTACGAAGAAAAGTAGTTGACTTTTTGTTTTATTAGGGTTTTGCTTTTTGAGTAATGCTATATGCATACCACTGAATCATTTTATTATTTATCATTCATAGTTTGACAACTTAAAAACTATGAAATATTTTATGAAAATTGTTATGACTCAAGACTTGTTGTCGGCATTTATGACTTTTCATTCAAAACAAACTATTAAAAACAAACACTAAAGTTAATAAAGAAATATATATATATATATATATATTTTTAAAAGAACGAAGTATGCTTGCCCGTGGGATTGCAGTGCTGTTTACAGCCTTTACGAGTCACCCATCCATTCATAATCCAAGGAAAGTTATAGCATAAAGTTATAGTATTAGTATGTATTTGACGTCCTAAAGCTAAAGTTTTTTTTTTTGGTTGGGGTGGGAGGATGTAAAGCTGCATATGAAAATTTGAAGGAATAAAACATAAAAGTAATCAAAGCCATGATTATGAGTCACCATTTTTTAGTAGCTCAATCTTTTCGAACAGAACAGGTAATAATTTATCATGTTACTGAAGCAAATAATCCTAAGTTAAAACTCTAACTCCAGACTCCAGTCCACTCTAAAATGATATCCCATGCTTCAAACACTTCTTTGGAGCCGTTGACATTTATTCCATGCTTATATTTAGTTTACTCACAATGCCCATATATAATATCAACCTTATTATGCTTCAAGTATATGACTTAACACAATCCATTGAATCAGTCGGTACAAAGGTGCGGAGCCAGATTATTCATGGCCTCCCAAACTTTTGATTTTTATTAATTTTTAAATGTATATATATGTTTTAAACTTTTTAAACCTTGTATCTCAAAATTTGAGTCGGCCCCTCTAAAACTTTGAGCTAACCCAATGACTTTTACCTAAAAAAAAAAAGAAAAAAAGAAAAAAAAAAAGAGCTAACCCATTTATCATACTCCATCCGTCTCAAATTGGGAGAAATGTATTAGTTGGACGACCATGTATAAATACAATAGAAGGAATGAATAATTTCTCACCAAATTGTTAGTCATATTTCGAAAACTCAATTTTTTAAGGGAACATCATTTAATGTTTTGTCTCTTCAATAAAAAATAAGTTTCCAAATTAACTTTACCCTTAAGTAAAGGATTTAATTTGGGCTTTTGAATGCTATGGAAAATAAAGTAAGGGCATATATAATAGCAAAGTTAGTAAGTTAATTAGTGCCTTTTGAATTTGGAAAGATAATTTTGAGACATCCTAAAATGGAATGCCAAACCTACAATTTGGGACGGAGGGAGTAATTGATAGAGTGATTATTCAGTAGTCTATAATTACAAATAAAAACATAGTCCCTCTCTCGAGAAATTATTCAGTCTACCGGGTGAACCACGTCATCCGTCCACCATTCCAATAATTAAATGACACGTATGATAATTAATATAGTTAGCTTGGGGCTATTTGGTCATTTTAAAAGTATGGGGTTAATGGTTAAAAGCTGACTGTATTAATTATCAAGCTGACTGTATTAATTATCAGACGTGTCATTTAATTATTGAAATGGTGGACGGGTGAACCACGTCACCCGGTAAACTGAATAATTTCTCCCCTCTCTCACATGAATGGTGGGTCCCACTACATGAATGGTGGGTTCCACTAATTAAATTCACGGTAAGACACACCATTTCGTGAGAGGGGAGATACGCATTTATTTGTAGTATGAGACTATTGAATAATTTTCTGTAATTGATACGTGAAAGGATCATATATTAAGTTTTGATTCAAAAAATCTAGGAGTCTATTTGATTTTGATCCAAATTTTAGGGTGTGTTTTTGTATTTTTTTTTTTCCTATATATAATATTTGTGTATGTATGTGCTTTAAGTAAAAATTCCTTGTTCTACGCGTACAAATCCAGATTCAGGTTTGGTGTATCAGTCAGTTTAGGCCAAAATCATCATAGCTAAGTGATTATGGTATTAGGGGTGGGGGAGGGACCTAGAAATTAACGAAAAGTTTGCAACCGCATATATAACCTCTCTTTAGATAGCCATAAGCACATCATGATTCTAGTGATCACTTAATTTACTTGAGGTCAATTAATTTAATGTTTTTTTATTGCAAAGAAAGAGCAGGTAAGCATGACACCAGCTGACTTCATCTTCAGTGGTATGCTACTTCTATCCAACATATGGCAATTGGCAACAACCACTTTTGAACCATCAGTTGAATTTTGCATATTTGAACGTTGAATCCAAACGTTCAAACTTTTCCTAGGCCCTTAACCAAACAAATTAATATATAACTAGAGATAATTAAGCTACTGGACATTATCTTTGACGGATTGTTTAATTACACATTAGTTATGTGTTTGGTAGCACTTATTTGTTGTTGATTTATTTGTTTAAAGGCAAGATAAGAAATGACTTTAATCAAATAAGTCAGATTATTTGTTAAATTTTTTTTTTCTTTCACTTTTAAGAAAATAAATGAGCAATAAATAAGCTAACCAAACACATACAAAAGAGATTTTAGTGAGATGCTTCGAATTTTAATCTTCTATCCCACGTCTTCATGCTTCGAACTACCATGAAGACAATTAATAAACTCTGCCAATGACAACTTTACTTTTTAACTTGTTTTATCATAAAACATATATTAGGCATTGAAAATTGGGAAGGAAGACATTTTTGCTTCCTTTAATTTTCAAACATTTGTTACAATTATGTTACTGTCCCTAGCTATCTTTTTCCCTCTACTCTACCCCACCCCTTTACAAAACCAGAACCATCGCTTTTCTTCAACAACCCCAGCCCATTATCTCTTTCCCTCTTAATAGTTAATACCCTATCATGGACTACTTATATAAAAGCTCAACATATATAGCTTGCTTGACCTCAACTCATTTGTGTTGAAAGAGGCCAAGTAGTAAAGTTCTGGTCTTGATCATATGGACAAGTTGAGTTTTACTCAGGAAGGGGTATCCAGATTGCCTCCTGGTTTTCGCTTCCAGCCCACAGATGAAGAGCTTGTCTTCCAGTACTTAAAATGCAAGGTTTTCTCATGCCCATTGCCTGCTCAAGTCATTCCAGAGATCAATGTTTGCAACTTTGATCCATGGGACTTATTGCCAGGTTAGTGAAAGCCATTATCCCCTCTAGTAATAATCCTCAAAAGCGTTGTAAGTCAGTGGCAATGCTCAATGACTCTCATTTATGAGAAGAAGCAAGTTTCGAATCCCCTTCTCCACTTGTAACCTACAATTCAATTATTATTAAAAAAAAAAAAAAAAAACTATTTTTTCAGCTTTATAGGTGTAAGCTCATAATTACTCACTGCACTAATAAAATGCATGTTAAAAGTAATCAAACTTCACTGCATTTGCAAGGTGGCGTGCATGCATGCGTGAATTTATATATCTTGATACTTGTAAGTAATATATATGGTTGTTTACTTAGTCATGTTATGAAACATATTACATATACAGTTATAATGTGCTTGACACCTTTTTTCACATGTAATTATATAGAATTCATATGTATGTATAGGTGATTTAGAGCAAGAGAGGTACTTTTTCAGCCAAAAGGAAGCAAAATATCGGAATGGGAACCGAACCAAACGAACAACTAATTCTGGTTATTGGAAGGCAACTGGCTCAGACAAAAAAATTGTATCTTCAAGAAGAAATCATATTATGGGAATGAAAAAGACTCTGGTTTTTCACAAAGGGAAGCCTCCCCATGGGTTTAGAACCGAATGGATCTTGCATGAATATCGTCTTGTCTATGCAGGAGCCACAGATTGCATTTTCCCACAGATAAATAACTCAATCCAAGTGAGTTCCATCCACACAATTTTCTTTATATATACATACATATTTATCCGGGAATTAGCTAGCCTCTCTTTTAAAAAAAGTTGGGAGTTTTGTGCACTACGATATTTTGATGCTGATGTACTTCTATATATATATATATATATCACATAATGAGTTAAAAGAATGTAATAGTAGCTATTATATATGGACAACAATTATCTTACATCATCTTATTCACAACACGTTACACACTACTTAAGTGTGAATATATATATACAAAAATTGTGGGCATTTATGAATATTGATATTCTTAATTTGTAGACATTGATGTCCATAATTTATAAATGTATGTCCACAATCTTCTATCTTTCCCTTCACAATTTGTATTATTCTTCTTTCAGTTATGTAAATTTAAAACCTTGGTTTAATTTCTGGCAGAACTCCTTGGCCCAAATGGAAAACTGGGTTCTCTGTCGCCTATTTTTGAAGAAAGGAGATGTGAAAGACAATGACATGCTGATTCAAACAAGCACAAACAACAAAGTTGAGAATGTCGGGGTGGCACAGCCTAGATTCTTTGATTTTATGATGGGATATAAGACTAGTTTGCCTCTTGCATCTTCAACTTCTTCATCATCGGGTTCCAATACTTCCACTGAGGTCTCTTCAAGTGGTGCAGATTATGAAGAAAGCAGTGCCTGCACTCATTATTGATCTTTTCATGGTAAAGAGGAAGCAACTATTCTTCTTTATTAATTTTGTTTGTGCCATGTCAACTGAAGGAAATGGATCTTGATGAAGGAAGAGAGATTAGTCAGATGTAAGAAATGGCTGTAGTTTTGCTATTCAACTTGTAAGATTAAGCTAATTGCTTCGATCCACTCTGTATTTACACAAGTTCTTAGCATATATGCTTGTGCCTAGTTATAATATGATATGTTCCTCAGTTTTATCAAGCTATTGATCATCCTTTTTATTCAATGGAAACTTTACAATTGGCTCTTCCTACCCTATATATGGGATTGGATGTTGAGATAAACACATCCAACACCCTCATCAATCCCTAAACCTAAGGTACTGACATTCTCACTCTTAAACTTAAGGATCTTAAGATTATTCTTCTAGTCAACGCCCTAACCTCATCATAACCATGCATGCATGCACTTATGAACGTGATGGGTTTCTGGATTTACAACAGAAAATAGATTGAATAATTAAATTTACTACCATCTTCTATCAGCTTAAACTCTTAGGACAAATTAATAATTATGTCAAGAGCATGTGATATTCCATATGTTAGGTGCACTCATTGAGAGAGTCTAAATGTTTAAATATTTGGGACAAATAATAATTTATCAATTTTATTATGATTAAAATAAACAAGATGTCGGACTTATTGCTTCTAGGAATCTAGCATTTCAGATTAAAAGGAAATTGATATTTTAAGGAAGATAATGAAAGTAAAATTGGGGAAAAAGAAGAAACTTACGCGTATATCAACTTTGTATAAAGAAATTCGTTTATAAGGATCAGCTCTAGAATAAAACTAGAATATTTGCACATGGGGTTCACTTCCACTTCTCTCCTATCTCAAAAAAGAAGATAACTTAGAAAATATACCATACCCATTGAGTATTTTAGTGTCTTTTGCTTTATATATATATATATATATATTTCTGATAATCACTTTTGCTTTATATAAGTCAAAGTTCATGCAATGCTTAAGGGGTAATACAATCTATTGTGGATCACGCCTTGTTTAAATTTCTCCATCATTTTTCCTAAAAGTCAAATCCACTCATTTTCTTTTCTTTTCTTTTCAAAATACTTTTTTTTGAGAAACTAGACTTGTTATATCTTATTTTAAAAAAATGACAATCCGTTCTCAAATTTGTAAAATAATTAATATTGATTCGTCTCATTTTTTCCATTATTAAATGAATATTCTTCACTTAAACTTAAAATAATTGGAATATAATTTTTCTTTTTAACTCTGATTAGTTAGGTATTGGTTAAAAAAATTAATTAAAAAAAAAAAGAAAAAAGGATGGAGTGTTATTTATTTTACAAATTTAGAATCAGAATATAATTTTCTTAAAATAGGATATAAAAAGTTTAATTTTTTCTTAAAAAAAATAAGGTATTAATATAATTTATTCTTATTCTTTTTAAGATACTTATGTATGAAAAAATGGTTTGTTTTATTTTATTTTTTTCCTCGAAGCAAGTGAACCGATGTTGATGTCTCCATTTCCCAATATAGGGATGTAGGGCTGGGTTGATCAAATTATGGGTGATCTGCCCCGTACTTGTTCTGCTCCACCCCATCCTGTTGCTACCCCATGGGAACCTAAAACCGTCCCGCCTCGTACAAGTTGATACTAATAACACTAAAAGATTTGGTAAGAAAATGGATTTTTGTTTATTTTTTGGGAGGGGCCATTGGTCACATGAATGGGTAAAGCGTCTATTATATTTTTTGAGACAACTTTCAGTTTTAGAGGGACAAGTATAATTTTTTTTCTTTTTCTTTTCAAAATTTAATTTCCTTTTGTCTTTAGTATTTATATTTTTTGAGACAACTTTCAGTTTTAGAGGGACAAGTATAATTTTTTTTTTTTTTTCTTTTTTCAAAATTTAATTTCCTTTTTGTTTTTAGTATTTATATTTTAATTACGATAATATTTGAACCGTTCAAAATTTAAAATCTTATCTCTTAAATATTATTTAATTTTTGTAATACTTTTTAAGGGGGCCATTCTCTTTGGTATATATTTGGTTCCGTCTTGCTTCCATATTACAAGCATCAATCCGGTGGATCCAATGGACTGGATTGAGATTCTTTAGGATTTTTATGGTACTTTACAATGTAAAATTTTTTAAATCACAACATTTCATTTAAAATAAAGGGTTAAGACATTACCACATCATTAATCTACTGCTAAAAACTTAAATTAGTATTTCAAATGCATTAAAGCATTTTTTAACTACTAACGTTTATCAAACATCCCTTCCCTTTACTCTTTTGTTTTGTTGTTTCTCTCTCTTTTCTCTATAGCAGACATCAACATAACAACGTATTATGCTATTTTCATCTCTAAAATCTAAAAGACTCCCACGGCACAAACTTCATTGCCATGGAAAAAAAAACTTTTACATTTTTTTTTTGTTTACAACTCTCTACATTCTCTTTATTCATAAATTTCTCAATCTTTTTATCCCCAAATGGTAGATCTATTAAAGTCAACCTCTAAAAATCGCCCATGGATAACTGTTGCAATGGAGGCAATGTATGTTTGCTCCATTTGTGAATTAAAAAGATATAAAATTTTTTCAGAATAAGGAGTACTTGGATTTTTTATTTTATTAAAGAGAATGATATGATTTTTGTTGTGTTGATGAATGCTCCAGAGAAAAGAGAAAAGAGAAAAACGGCAAAACAAAAGAGTGAAGAGAAACGGTGTTTGATAAACATTAACAGTTGATAAGTGTTTTAATGCATTTGAAATACTAATTTAGGTTTTTATTAGTGGATTTATGATGTGAAAATTTCTTGACCTTTTATTTTAAGTGAAAAGTTGAAATTTAAAGAATTTTACCTTAACTTTAGAGGATCTCAAACCCTAGTGAACTAGGTCATAGGATCCCACATTACATTCTCTAGGTGCAAAAATAAAATCGAAAACTCCAAAACTCAAAATTTTCCTGTAACATCTTTATATCCGCAACAATCCCTTTTATAGCCCAATGCACCCTTTCAAAATCTTCCTTTATTTATTGTCTTTGTAACATTACTAGAATCTCCTTCAAACACAACATGTTTGAAACCAAAATTCTTAATGGCGTGCAGCCTTGCACTACATCATTTTCACGAAACATTATAAGATATACATAATTTTGCTCACAAATCCATCAATTTGCATGGGACCAATATCCTTTTTTGTGCATAAGTGTATTTGCTAGGATATATATTAGGCGCCACAAAGAGCAACATTCATACACTGTTCTGTATTCCTTAGAAAAAAAAAAAAAAAAAATCCTAAAGTACATAATCTCAATTGGCGATGGAACTTCTCATTAATAAAACATCTAAATTTATGGATTTTGAATTGTGATCAAGCGTTCATTAAACAAAGCTAAGTTGTAATGGTCCATGGAGGTCCAATAACAAGTTCATCGAGGTCTGCTGTATTCCCCTCTCAATTTTGAGAGAGAGTACATTCTTATTTAGACCATGGATGTTTACTTCATTTTTCTGGTTGTAGGCGAAGAATACATTTTTATTTTTTAATATATAATAAAGTTAAACTTTTTAAAATTAGTATCACTATCACATATTCACATGTGATATAAATTTAATATGTCCCATAAGTATACTTGGGTATCGGCCCAGTATCCCCTCCCCAAAGCCCCCCTCTAAGGGTGTGGGTGTGGCTAAGGTAAATACTAAATACGTTTGTACACAAAAAAGTCAACATCGTTTAAAGTTAGTTAGTCTCCACACTAATGAACTTTTCTGACTTGTAATTTTATAAATAATAAATGTTGAACCATGACTTGTCACATTCTAAATAATTAATGTCTGCAATCAACAACTAGGACCAATGATCCTTTCTCACTTTGTTCATTTTTTTGGTATGTAATAACGTACATGCCGTCCTGTTATTTAAGTGATATTGTATATACCTTTAAATTTGTTATATTTAATAGTGAATGTGTCGAAAATATGTACTATCCTTTCTCCAAAATAGTTGGAATCTAGATGTTGAAGGACCAATAGTTGGTTGGGCATCTAGATGTTCACCAAATATATACGAGTCTATCTATGACTCTCATTACTTTTCTCCAAGGGAATAACATGAGGCTCTTCCTATTGTTAATGATGAAAGATATCCTAAACACAGGAGCTGGCAATTTTCTATATTTTAAGAGTTATGAATAAGCATATATTGACTCTTTCCACCAGTTAAACAGGACCATTTTCTCGACAGGTCAAGGAGGCAGAGAATTCTAAATTTGGAATTGAATGAGATATTCCTAGTCAATCAAAGCTGAGTTGCAAATGCTATCCTTTTCCTATTATTAATCCCTCAACAACTGTAAAAAACCGGAATGTAGCATGGAGATAAACTTTCTATGTTGCTATTTATTGCAAAGACCATCTTTGAACCATGCTTTCAAATTCTCATACTGTAACCCACAATTTTTCTCTCAGCTTTTACAAGCCCCCCCTTCCCTCTTCCCTCTTCCCCCCTCTGCAGTTTGTTCTGGTTTCCAATGGGGATACGGAATTCAAAGCTCAATCCAGAAGGGGAGCCAGTGCCAGCCAAAATTCGTCCTGTTATACGTCGTTGGTTTGAGAAGATAAGAAGACGTAAAAATGCTAACATGTCCAAGAAAGAACTACTTAAAGAAGGGGTTGAAGATAGTGAAAGTTCCCGGACTCATTCTCTACATGACAAGGAGAGAAGCAGCACGACCTCTTCATCGGATGAGAGTGTACCAATTTCAAAGGAAATACCGGTAGAGAAAGAGGAGTTGAAAGTGGCACCTGTGCCTACGCGTATGCCTCTACCTCTGCCTCTGCCTGAGTCTGACATAACAAGCAAAGAGCCTGAGGAGCATAAAGATGAGGAGAAATGTGCAAAGCAGGATGGAAAAGATTGTAAAGATGCAGAAGAAGAAAATGAAAAAGAGGACGAGGTGGTTGAGAAGTCTGTGGTTATAGTGGAAAAGGTTGTCGTGGTGGAGGAAACAATGGTGTATGAGGAAGAGGAAGAAGAGGAAGAGAATGAAAAGGTTAGAAACATATGCCCAGGATCGCCAAGTTTCAGGGTATATTGTGTCCATTCTGTAGAAGATAACGATGAGAGTAAGTACTCTTAAATCTTTGAGTTGTCAGTTGTGTCTCATGTTTTGTATATGAAATTTGGGCAGGCAATATAAAAGTGTGTTATAATGCATGCAGGTAAGGAAGACAGTGTGCACAAAAAATCTCCCAGTGATGACAGTGTTGAGAGCATTGCATCAATGCAATCTGATGAGGTAAGTATTATGAGTTCTCTTTAGGTCTCTCCCTCACATTTTCTCTCACACACATAAACACACCCAATACAAAAATGATAAGGTTTTGTAACCACATTTTCTTGCAATGGTGCACTTCAGAGCCAGGAGACAAAGGCAAAGAAGAAAGCACATAAAGGAAGGAGATTGACAAGAGCCATACGAAAGAACGGGCCAGCTGTAAAGAATCTGTTGAATGTGAAATCATGCTATTACCTGAGTTGCTCTGGAAGCGAAAGAGCCCGTCTTCTTGCAGGAAAAGCAGAAGCTTGATTTTACTAGGAACAATGAAGACAGCTTTCTCAATTTCTTTCTGCTTCTTTCTAACTTCGTAGGCTTTTCAGGATTTCCTTTATCTTTCTTGGTCATGAAATTCTTTAGAAAATATAGGAAGTATATGTAATCAAATCTTGTGTCACTCTACCAACAGTCAGTGATAGGATGTAACCTGATTATATTTCTTCTCTATGTATTCAAAGTGCTACATTAATGTTAAGTACTAGCACATTTGCCAGCATATATTTACCCCTACATCTTTCATGTGTAAGGTTTCTCCATTCAAAAAGTTTCGTGAAGAAAATTGAATATAATGAATAGTAGAGTTCAATATAACATGAAAAGAAACCTCAAATGCAAAATCAAGATGGTGTATTATTGATTTGGCTGAGCAGTTGGTCGCTCTATATTTTAGTTTAAATATCAAAAAACACAACTTTTAAGATTATGATAAACAAAACCAAAGCAGAATATTCATACATATTAATAATAATAATAAAAAAATCCACATAACCAATAAATAGATAAGCAGAATAACAATATATTTATAGACTATCAGAACCAGCAATGTAACAACTAATCCATTGTAGATTATATATACACACCTATACCACACATTATCAAGTTCAGAATTACAAGAGCACTACCCCCAACATAGAAAGAAAAAAAAAAAACACAAACAAAGGAAATCCTAGGACAAAACACTAGGTTAAAACCTTATGACTGAACATTAGAATCACCAGGGCAGCACCTGATTCCAAAAACAAACACTTAAAAACACACAAGAAATAAATAAAAGAAACACTTACAAATATTAACAGTTTCTGGCAACTGGCATATAGCTAGTCAGAAGGGAAGGCACAAGCAAGGAACTCCTTGTCCTCCAAGAAAATTTGCAAATTCTTGGACTTCATTAAAAACACGACTGCTTCCTCATTAAATTCTAGCATGAATGCCAACTTGATCAACTCAGTGAGTGCACCAATATGATCGTTGTTCTCCCATAACACACCCTCAGATATTGCTTCAGAAAAATATGTAGCATATTCAATGAGATTCTTAAATCCACTAGACCTGTCCAACTTCTGTGTGAAAAACTTTGAAGCCTCTCTATCCCAGCGTATCATTTGGCTTGCAGTCGCTTTCACAATCTCCCCTGAAGAAAGTGATAAGCTGTAGTTTACAGTGATCGGTTCAACTGTCTCAAGGAAAGTAACATTCAGAAGCCCTTGGATAGTTTCATGCCTTCTTTCTGCTTCCATTTTCATTACAGGATCTGCTAGGAAACCAAGGATGAGCATAACCAGATCTTTTGTAATTAAAAACTCCTTTGGATTCACCTGATTGATTTGAGAAACGTCCACTGAGGATGATTCTTCCTTCTCTACAGATTCAGATATAGTGCGAACCCCTATTTTCCTGTAAATTTCCAGCAACTTGGTCTGAGGTAAAGAAGGCAAGCTTGGCTGAGGGTACCAGACAAATATAGGTTGAGGAGAAAACTGTTCAAAAAGATCCTTCAGTAGAAGATCATCAGCAATGAAAACATCATGCTTGTCTAACAGCAAAATTCCATCTGAGCCAGAAGCAACTGGCAATTTCACCAACCTATCAGTGAGAGTTTTCTCTGTCCTTTGACTCCAGTGCTTCAAAACATACCCCCAGAACTTAAGGCAGTCAGCATGTGACAATCGGTATCCTGAACTTTCCCAAACCTCCCAAAGCTTACAGTAATCGTCAACTGAAGGATTGCATTGAACACCGAAAGCATGGGAGAAAAAGTTAAGTAACTTTGGTTCATAATATTTGTCAAGAACTTTCAGCTGCAAACTGAAAAGACCATCCTTATCGTGCAGAACACATTTGCTAGGGCTGACCCATTCTCCATTCTGACTTCCATTTGGGATCCAAATCCTTGGGGCAACTTCAGCATCTGGCTCCCAATTTTGACTCAAGTAATTATATACTCGAGCTATATTAGAAAATTGAACATGGAAATCAAGGTGGCTGGCAATCAATGAGCATCCTTCTTTAACATCAAGGATGACTCCTATTTCCTTGAGCTCTTTTCTGTAGGATGCAATTTTAGGACCATAAAAATCTTCATCAATGAAAGGTCCATCGGTCCGCTCCAAATAAAAGCCCCAATCAGAGTCGAACAATAAGCACTCGTCTGGAGGCTTATAACCATTGGTGGTCTTCAACCATTTCTGATAAATGTTTTTTGAGAAATTATCTTTTAAGGAATAATTCCTATCCTGCAATAAAATCCGGATGCAGTCCAGCAATGAAAACACATTTGCAGGGGTTATGCTAGTGGGATTCGAGGGAAAGTGAAGACCAGCAGCCACAAACTTCGCACCATCTTTGAATTCATCAATAACTCCCATGCTCTTTAGCTCTTTCTTGAATTCATGAATGCCCTTGCCATAATATTTGTCACTATCATCTATGAAAGGGAGGACAGTAATTGGAAAAATTGATTGCCAATCTGGCCCAAACAGAATGCACTCGCCTGGAGGTCTTTTATGACCAAGCCTAGTATGCAACCACTTGCCCTCACGGATGCATTTCTTAAGATCTGAAGGAAACTTATGATCTGTATCCTTTAGCTGTCTAAAACATGACAGAAAAGAGAGAACATTTGCTTCTGTCATTGAAGATGCCCGCTGTTTGAATCTGATAGCAAACTCATTGGCCACCTCCTCAAAATCCACCTTCACCCCTGCTTGTTTCAACTCATTTCTGTATGAGGAGATGCTGTGTCCATAGAATTTATGATCAATTAATGGAAAATCTTCGAAAACCTGTCGAATGCAAACCCATTGAGGGTCAAACAAGAAACATTCTCCAGGATACTTGAAACCAAGATCTGTCTTAAAGCTCACACCTCTCAATGCATTAACAAGTTTGTTGGATGATCCTCGACGACGCATACATTCCAGTATCAAAAGAACAGCTGAGGCTGTCAGAAATTTCAAGCGGGAAGGTGATTGTAAGTGATCTATAACGAGCTGATAACTTTCACCGAAGCCAATAACCACACCGAGCGACTTGAGCTCCTCACTAAAAGAAAGAATTTCCTTTCCAAAGTATTCTTGATCGATGAAGGGGATGTTACTGATTTCTGATGCAGTTCTCCATTCCTGATCATACAAAACAGATCCAACTGGAGACCTGTCACCACAGCATGTCCGGAGCCATTTCTTATCCTTGATACTGTTGATGAATTTGTCCAGAGGAAGAATTTTTTGCCTCAAAAATCTGATGAAATTTAGTACAGAAAACACTTGCTCTCTAGTTAGAGTGGAGTACTCTGTGAGAGACATAAGATGCTCTCCAATAAATTCACATGCTTCTCCAAACTCAGACATGACTCCAATTGTCTTTAGCTCCTCCTTGTACTCATTCATTTTATCACCATAAAAACTTAGATCAACCAGCGGAATATCAACAAGCACTGATCCGTTCTGCAAAATGTCTCCTAGTGAAGAGGAAAGCAAGAATGATTGAGAAGGTGGCCTGTTACCAGAACAGCCACATGTAGTAATTTTCAGCCAGCTACCTTCCTTTATGCATCTCAAGAATGTCCCTGGAATGCGAATGCCTCTATACTTCAGGTTTTGGATCCAATCCAACAGCAAGAATGCATTTTGTTTGGTTAGAGGTGCAGAAACCGTAGGAATTGCAGCATTAGGAGGAGATATACCAGGGATATCAGAAGCTCCAACATGAGTTTTAAGGAACCCTAAGAGTTGTTCTCCAGAAGCAGATTCACCTGCAAAACAGCCTGGTTGCAAGTAGTCTTCTGCCAACTCAACATAGCCTTCACCTCTCCATGGATTTGAACCAATCAATCCCACCCATTTGCTTCCTTTAGCAGGGACAAGAACCCCGTTCCTTTGTCTGTTTATATTTCCATAGTTATCTACAAGTGGGATAGAACCACATAAATTATCAACTTCCCCTTGTGAAAGATAAGACTTTTGAAGCGAGTGGTACAAGAAGTGAACAAAGGCAATAGCACGCTTCTGGCAACTATTAAGATAATTATTAAGGTGATCTGCATATTTTTTTACATTCATAGCACCAACCTTCACATGATCTCGAAGCCAATCCAACACTGTTTCCCTCTTAGGGAGGAACCAGATAGCTTCTTGTGTGCTTTTTGGCAAAAAAAAGTAATTGGCCGGACATTTGAATTCACTGTTCCAATCAATTAACCATGAGATATCAGTATAACAACGTGATAAGGACACCACTCTGACACGATCCCACCGCATGGATGCATTTATGCTGCACAAAGACATTTCCCCATAAACACCCAAATATTTTATTAGTGGTATGTCCTTGATGTTGCTAGATTTAAATTTGGACCTCCAATTATCAGCAATAAATAGTAAAAGCTCCAAATACACGTCCTCTGACACTCCTTCAACAAGTTTAGAACCCTGGATGCAATTGGCATACCATTCGTTGTTGACTAGTTTCACACCCAAGAAATTCAGTATGTCATCATATTCCGTTTGATCAAATGAAGAGCTCAAAATGTACTTTCCATGTGAAGAAAGATGAACCAAGCTCACCTCTTGCTTCCTTGCCTTCTCCAGAATGGTCCAGAAAGCAGGCATAAGCCTACCAACTTCACGAGGTTGATGAAACATCTTTTGCTGCGTGTAAGACTCACTTGGAAGAATACTTTCTTCAAGAAGCTTTTCTTTGATCGACTCCCTAATGACATTCAACTCTTGAAAAGAAGAGTTGTTGATGGGAATGAACCTGAAATAGTGAGGCAAACTAGATGCCGGAGCATCTTCAGGAGTTATAACTAGCGAGAGAAAAGCATTGATAAAAGCAGATGGCACGCAGTCAAGAATGCCTTGGTTCCACTTGTTGCCCAAGAGAATTGTTTCCCTTGATGAGGCAAGAAGAAAATCTGCCTGAATTATGAAGGGAAAGTTGGTAACCATCTCTGTGGGAAGAAATGCATAGATCCCAGGTGAGGAGCTCATTCCTCTGTGGAGACGCTCCGCAAAGGGAAAAGCCAACGTGATCACCCACTCTTCAACTTCCATTCTCCTCTCAACTTTGTTTTCCTGCCTGACAGGAAACTTTTGCTTCCACATATAGTAGCTGCATTCTCTATCAGACCCTTTACCCTTTTCATCAGCAGAGAGATGGAGAGTGTAGGACACAGCATTAATGTTCTTCCTCTCCACCAATTCAGTCTCACTCGTTATAGCTATTGCACTTACAGTATTGAGCCTAGGATCCTTATTATGTTCCCTGACTGAAAGCTGCTTAATCTTTGTAAGGAACAATAGAACTTCAGGATGAACTGCTGAGAGCTGCTGCTTCACAGGATTGACCTTATCAAGCTTCAGAGGTAACACTATTGTTGTCATTGGAAGAGTAGTTCCAGAACCATATATTTCTTTAATGTCAGAAAGAGTTGGGTTCTCCTCGACCCATTCAGGAACTATGTAACCAAGATTGCAATGTGGACAAGGCTCGTCATTGAACCGTATCTGATATCCATTGCTGAATATGTATGGCTGAGCACTAACCAGAAAGACACTCTTGAATCCAATTCCTGCATGTCAACCAGAGAATAAGCTAATTAGAGCATATCTAAATTTTAACAGATCTTTCAACAGCTTACTTGTGTATTGTTAACCGGTAATTATCAACTTCATCATGAAGTTATCTTTTCTTTTATTTATTTTCAAAAATATTGTGCATTAAACTCATAGGAATCTGGGTAGACATCTCAAGATTGGCATTAAAGCCAGTTCACAAGCCTTAGGAAATGAGAAAGAGAGAGAGCTTAAGGGCTGTCAATTCCCTGGTTTATTTGTAGTTTTTTAAAAAATAAAATAAAAATAAATAAATAATAGTTCGAACTTACATTTTATCATTTTTGTTTCTACTAGAACATCACAGGTATTCTAAAGTAGAGCAAATTTTTGGAATGCATGTACAATCAAGAACCATTAAGTAAGGCTTTCTCAAACACTAAATAGAGATAAAAATAGAGGTTTGTTACCAATTAATTCAAATTATAACTACCAATCTACACTTTCAAGATTTCTATACTTCGATTACCACTTCTGTTTTGCAAAGGTAAAAGTTTGAGTAATATGCGCATAATTAAGTATATGAAACTAAATTCCTATTCTCTGCTTTACTCCAGCATAAACCATTATGCAAAACCCCTCATAGAACCTGTAATATGTCCATTCCCAAAAGATAGCATGATTTACAAGTACGACCAAATACGAGGTCAAATATTATAGTCGGAATAATTTTCTTATTTTTATTTTATGTCTAGAGTAGGATTTTATTTTATTGACTTTAGGTACTTTTGGCTTTCCTAGTTATATTAAAGTCCTTCATGATAGTATATTGATTAGGATCAATTTAGAAATACTTTTAATTAGAAATTCAAGTTTTATGGAGCTTATACATTAACTTTCAAATCTCTTTCAGAGTTTTACCATTTTATGATGTAATCTGGAGTTTTCTGATTTCTGACTTTGCAAAATTCCATCATGCAAAGAATATTTATTTTAGAATTTATACATTAAACTCTCTTTCCAAGGCAATGAGTTTTCATGCCTGATTCAAGCAACTATTGTAATCCAACTTTCATATGACATTCAAGTGAGCATTACTGGCTTCCACAACATACTAACTCTAACGTAAGCATGTATCACTTAGAGAAAAAAATGTGAAAGTAGCTCCTTTTATGCATCAAGGATTTTATGCTTGACTTAAACAAATAGGTCAACAATTTTATGCTTGTTCTGACTTCATTTTAAATCAAACCAATTAATATTGATAATTTCATTGGACGAATATAAGAACTTTTGGTGTTACTAGTTCTCATAACAATACAGAGATAGTTTTATTGGCCATATATAAGAACTTATGGTGTTCCTAGTTCTCATAACAATACATAAACTAGAGTGCCTTGTTGAAACTGTATTCTAGCTAGGAGACTAAGTGAAGAAGTACCTTTCTCTCCAATATAACCCTGTTTCCTGTTGCCTTTCTTGGTGGACCGACCAACACTGCAAATTGATTCTATGTTTTTGGAGGAGAAACCTTTCTCATTGTTGAAAATCAGCAATGTTGCTGGAGCCCCCGTGGCCGTAATGTCCTCAGAAGTTATGACAAACTCAAGCGATGGAGCCACTCCCTCCAAGTAATCATTATCTTCTGCATTCTGACAAACAAAATTCAAAATTAAAAAATTAATCGCTAATTAAGATACTAGGAGTATAAGGAAAGAAAGATCATGTCATTAAAATGCGCAGCTACAAAAACAATCATTGATATTGACCAAAGTTAAATCATCATGATCATAAAGAGAGCAGCATTGGCACTATACAACTACTTTTGCCATGTATAAAAGACAGAATTTACAAGTGCAGCATAATACCTTTCATCATTAAAGTTTGCTATGTATATGTAGCCAGAATTGTACATATGATAATGTATTTACAAAAAAAAAACATGCATATACCTTTCATCATTAAAGTTTTCAATGCGATTAATTATTTATTTATTTATTTTTGTTGAGAAATGTGCGATTAATTAATTGATATGGTATGTGATATTTTTTTCTCCCACTTTACTCTTTAGTCACCTTTAATATGCCATCATAATATAAATAAATTAATCGCAAATCCGTGCGATGCACAGGAAAATTATTGAAAATAAGACCTAAATTAATTTTGATTCATTTTACTTTTTTTGTGGAATATGTATTTTTTTTTTCTTTTTTGTAGTTCGAAATGTTGTAGGCAAGATCGATAAAGAAACTTTACGAATCGGATTTAGGATAGATCCTACTTTTTGGTTATAAAAAATAACTAAGAAAGTATTTACCATAGGATAATTAAAATTTAATATAATGTAATTTTTTTTTTTTTTTACGATTCATGTTTATATTTACCATATGGATCATGTTTCCATCCAAAAATAAAATAAAGATACTTAAAATAAGAAGAAGGACAAATAAATACATAGACATATGATTAATGATCAAACCTAAATAATTTTCATAACTCATTTCAAGCTCACGTGGTTTCATTATAACAAATTCATCCACCTTTCTCCATTGCCAGCAACAAAAATTAAATGAAATACATAAGAAAAAAAAAAAAAAAAAAAGGAACTCTTGATGAAAATTGATAATTATGATTATTATTAAAAGATATTTATATTGTGTTTATATATGAAATATATTTTAGTATTAGACATTTATTATGATTGTGTTGTATATATGGAATAATATATTCTTTATATTAAAGAAAAATATGATGTGTCAAGATTTCTAATGGAAGGTTTAATTATAGAATAAAATTTATATTCGATTAGAAAATATATATTAAAATAATTAGGTGTAAAATTGTAAGATTTCAAAAGCTTATGTGGCATAATATTATGAGATCAATCAAAAGTAAAAAAAGTTTCGGTTTTACATTATAGTATAGATAAGTAATTCCTTACTACAAATATTGCTTTTAACTTTTTTAAAATCATTGAGTTTCATACCAGTGAAAAGATTACTTAGGGAAACAGAATTTTATTTTTATTTAAAAAAAAAATCTTTAAAATTAAAGTACTCATAATAATAAAAAAATAAAGTGACTGGTCAGGGCAGTAACAAATATTTTTTAATTAAGTACACATATGAAGAAACTAGTTTCAAAAAACAAAATCAACACGATAGCACAACAGAAAGCATTAAAGGTAATATCAATTTTAATATAATTAAGATACTTACAAACTCACGTCATAATAAATATTTTAGTGTCACATCAATAATTCATTATATAACATAATAAATAAATTTCTAAATAACTTTTTTAAGTGTTTAAAAGTTAAGATGTCAATTTATAAGGTGTTTGTAACAAAATGTGTAATAAACCCAACATAGTTCTAGGCTTATAGGACAAAATCCCTTCCCCCTTTTTTCTCAACAGTTAAACCAAGCTCACTAAAAGTCAACCGATTTTTTAAGCTACAAAAGTAATCAATGGCAACAAAACAAAAGCACAACATACAACATTAAATAACAATGACATATTGTTATGGATGGTTCACTAACATATATCCATACATCATTAAGAAGAACCTATAACAAACAATGAAACAAACATATATATGTAATAGTAAGGGATAATGAATGAAAAACCTGAATGAGTTCCATAAAAAAGTGGACATCCTTGGCATAAAGCTCAGCAGAGAGGTTCTTGACAGCTTGGTGAAGATCCTCCGTCAATGGGTTCTGTTCCCCTCCGATTGAAAACTTTTTTTTACGTATCTCTTCAATGTGTTCTCTCGCTGCCTCCATTTCAGTAACAACTTTGCAAAACACACAAATACAATGATGAAAAACCAGAGCTTAGCTTAGAGAGAGCAGAGTGAGAGAGTGAAATGTACACACACACACATATATATATATATATATATATATAGGCTGAGGAAACTTAGTGGAGAAGGAGTTGAAGAAAGCTTAGAGATAGATAAAGGAAAGGTTCCTATACTCCTAGGATTGTACGGAAAGTGGAGCTTTGCATGACCACTTTAGAATATGATTCGACCACTGGGTCCTTTTGTTTAGACTTTTAGTCGCCTTTTCATTTTCCAAAGGACAGTGGACGACCAAGACCGATTGGTTGGGTTTCAGGATTATAATTTATATGTAATAATGCTTATTCATGCATGTATGGTTGGGAAGGAGTTGTCTTTTTATGTGTCTTGTCGTTGCTGCCATCCAATTACTTCTACAATTTTATGCTGTGTTAATGTATTTTCACCATGTTTGAGGTAATTTTACACAAACAAAAAAAAAAAGTCTTTGGCATTTTAGGATCAGTTAAATGCATTTTGCTCCGAATATATTTTTCAATTTTCATTTCCGTAAAAATAAGGATTTTATGTTTTTTTTTTTTTCCTTGGAAGAGTAGATCACTCCGCTGTGTATGTTTAGGGTTTGAATTTAGAATCATAATCCATATTCATTATAGGAAAATTATTCAGTAATCCCGAATATAAATATATATTCTATCATTTTACAGAGTGGTGAGTCTTACCATAAATTTAATTAGTGAGACTCATCATTTATATGAGAAGAGGGAATACACAATTATTTTTGTATTTCAGAACTACAGAATAATCACTCTTTCTTACAAATAATGTCCCTTGATAATAATGATGGATTATTAATTGAGTTTTAAATATCTTTTTGTGCAAAGGGCTTATTGGCTTTCCACATTTTCTTGTCAGGGTGAGCTCGGTTATGCTGAGTTTTCCCGTTTTAGTCAAGGTGTAGCCTTGAGGCCAAGCTTCCACAGCATTCGCTTCATGCTGAGGTGCAACATCAAGTCCTCAACTCTAGTCTTTACCTATTAGTTGCCTCCGAGTACCAAGCTAAGCTACCATTTGTGCTTGAGCTTGGAAATTTGTCTCTTCCCCTTGTGACGATTACTTTGTTGGAAGTGATACAAATACATTTAATGCCCCTATGACTCACATCCTATGACTGAACGATTACATTCGCCCCGTTATCCAATCTAGACGTGTTTTTAATCCAAGATGTTGATCTTTTGCGGAATAGGATCATCTTCATTTGTTCATTTTATGATTCAGATTTTATTTCATGGATCTAATGATGTACATACTGCCACGTCATTTAAAATTTAAATGATGTGACAGTATGTACACTGTTAGATTTATAACATTTAATCTAGTATGTACACTGTTAGATTTATAACATTTAATCTGGACCATGAAATGAACTTTCTCCATTTCATTTCAAATGGAGAGGATCTTATTTCATCTTTCGCATGTCCAAGTGCTAAATTTTCTCCTCTAGTTTTTCTTTGGGATTCTCTCAATATTCCTCAAAATCACTCATCAACGATATCTTCAATATCTTCCATCAATCGTGGGGCTTGTCAAAGTTGGACTGTTGCCACATTAGGAGATGCATCATCATCACGACCATGATATATAGTAAGATATTCAACATTGAACACATTACTAATACCCCACATCTTCTGCTAAGTCAAGAACATAAGGCATTAAAACTGATTTTTTTTAAAACCTTGTAGAGACCAATACTCCTTGAATGAAGCTTATTATAAGCGCCCTTAGGATAACATCCAGGCTTGATCTGTACCATAACCATGTCTCCTTCAAATTCAGCAAAACTTGTTCGCAAATCAACATTTGTCTTATAGCTTTCATTGCCATTGCAATTCTTCTCCTAATCTCATCAAGTATGTTTATCAGTATCAAATATCAAAAATTAAAAGCTGGTGGGATAAAAGGGGAAAAGGCCGTGGATGCGTGGCCAATAGAGAAGATAAAGACAAAACCCTCCAGCAGTCCAACACAACTCCAAGGCAAAAACTATATAGTAAGAAATTCAAACTAAATAACTAAACACAAATATAACCAAAATAAGACCCCAAGGATTATTAGTAAGAGAAATCTGACCATAATTGTTTAATTCCCAAAAACATAATAAAATAAAACTCATAATCCACCAACACTATTTAAGTTCTTATCTCAAAATAAAAAATAAAAAATCTATTTAAGTTCTCAAGTACCCTTGGCATTATCTGACATGTGCCAAATTAATGTTTGGGGTATTAGAATAAGCCTTTCATTTATGTCTTTAATGGTAGTTGTGATGTTCCTCCATCGCATCAACAGCAGGATCAGGCGGTCCAATGTACCAAACCTCCATGGAATGCTTTGTTGTTATGTCCTGAGAGAAAAAGAAAAATAAAGATAAATCAATAATAAAAAGATAAAATTAAGAATTATGAGAATGCAATCTATGAAAATTGCATTCCTTTGGGGAATAAAAAAATAATAATAATAATTAGAGAGAGTATATGATATCATTATGAAAAAATGGAAGTAGGAAACAAGGGGTGGAGGAAAAGGAGAGAAGAAATTTGTTATAGAAAACAAAATGAGAAAAGGAAACGAAACTGTGAGCAAACCCTGTTACACTCAATGGCATTGGTATGATATGAGGGTTGGCATTATTTTATACTTCATCTTAGAACCAAAGGGTTGAACTTGAAGCAGATTGAATCAGTGGGAGTGGCATCTAGGTGAATTTAAATACTATTAAGATTATATTAGATTACGAGATATCTACAAACACCACATATAGCCTCATATAAGATTCTGATTGATCAATAGTCCAACACCAAAAACAAGTTAAAGAAAATAAATGAAAGAAACACTTACAAATATGAACAGTTTATGGCATATAGCTAGTCAGAAGGGAAGGCAGAAGCAAGGAACTCCTTGTCCTCCAAGAAAATTTGCAAATTCTTGGACTTCATTAAAAACAAGACTGCTTCCTCATTAAATTCTAGCATGAATGCCAACTTGATCAACTCAGTGAGTGCACCAATATGATCGTTGTTCTCCCATAACACACCCTCGGATATTGCTTCAGAAAAATATGTTGCATATTCAATGAGATTTTTAAATCCACTAGACCTGTCCAACTTCTGTGTGAAAAACTTTGAAGCCTCTCTATCCCAGCGTATCATTCGGCTTGCAGTTGCTTTGACGATCTCCCCTGAAGAAAGTGATAAGCTATAGTTTACAGTGATTGGTTCAACTGTCTCAATGAAGGTATCATTCAGAAGCCTTTGGATAGTTTCATGCCTCCTTTCTGCTTCCATTTTCATCACAGGATCTGCTAGAAAACCAAGGATGAGCGTAACCAAATCTTTTTTAATCAAAAACTCCTTTGGATTCACCTCATTGAGTTGAGCAACATCCACTGAGGAAGATTCTTCCTTCTCTACAGATTCAGAAATAGTGCGAACCCCTATTTTCCTGTAAATTTCCAGCAACTTGGTCTGAGGTAAAGAAGGCAAGCTTGGCTGAGGGTACCAGACAAATATAGGTTGAGGAGAAAACTGTTCAAAAAGATCCTTCAGTTGAAGATCATCAGCAATGAAAACATCATCCTTGCTGAACAGCAAAATTTCATCTGAGCCAGAAGCAACTGGCAATTTCACCAACTTATCAGTGAGAGTTTTCTCAGTCTTTTCACTCCAGTGCTTCAAAACATACCCCCAGAACTTACGACAGTCATCATGTGACAATCGGTATCCTGAACTTTGCCAACCCTCCCAAAGCTTAGAATAATGATCAACTGAAGGATTGCATCTAACACCAAATGCACGGGAGAAGAAGTTAAGTAACTTTTGCTCATAATATTTCTCAAGAACTTTCAGCTCTGAACTGAAAAGACCATCCTTATCATGCAGAACACATTTGCTGGGGCTGACCCACTTTCCATCCTGTTTTCCATTTGGGATCCAAATCCATTTGGCAAGTTTAACGTCTGGCTCCCAATTAAATTGACTCAAGTAATTATATACTCGAACTATTGCCTTGAGCTCTTTTTTAGCATCAAGGTGGCTGGCAATCAATGAGCATCCTTCTTTAAAATCAATGGTGACTCCTATTTCCTGGAGCTCTTTTTTGTACAATGTAATGTTAGAACCATAAAAATCTTCATCAATGAAAGGTCCATCTGTCCGCTTCAAATAAGAGCCCCAACTGGGATTTTCGTTTGAATCAAACAATAAGCACTCATGTGGAGGCCTATAACCATTGGTGGTCTTCAACCATTTCTGAGAAATATTTTTAAAGAAAGCATCTGGAAAGGAATAATTCTTATCCTTCAATAAAATCCGAATGCATTCCAGCAATGAAAACACATTCGCAGGAGTTATGCAGGTGGGATCCAAGGGAGAGAGAAGACCAGCAGCCACAAACTTTGCACCATCTTTGAATTCAACAACAACTCCCATGCTCTTTAGCTCTTTCTTGTATTCATGAATGTCCTTGCCATAACAGTTGTCACCATCTATGAAAGGGAGGTCAGTAATTGGACAAATTGATTGCCAATCAGGCCCAAAGAGAATGCATTCACTTGGTCTTTTACGACCATGCCTAGTCTGCAACCACTTGCCCTCACGGATGTAATTCTTAAGATCTGGAGGAAACACATGAGTATTTTTTAGCTGTCTACAACATAAAAGAAAAGAGAGAACATTTTCTTTTGTCATGTAAGATGCCTGCTGCTTGAATCTGTTAGAAAATTCTTTGACCGCGTCCTCAAAATCCACCTTCACCCCTGTTTGCTTCAACTCGTTTCTGTAAGTGAAGATGCTGGTTCCATAGAATTTATGATCAATTAATGGAAAATCTTTGAAAACCTGTAGAATGCAAACCCATTGAGAGTCATACAAGAAACATTCTCCTGGAGACTTGTAACCAAGATTCGTCTTGAAGCCTTTCACACCTCTCAATGCCTCAACAAGTTTGTTCGATGATACTCGACGACGCATACATTCCAGTATCAAAAGAACAGTTGAGGCTGTCAGAGATGTCAAGCGGGAAGGTGATTTTAAGTTGTCTACAACGAGCTGGTAACTTTCACCGAAGCCAATAACCACACCGAGCGACTTGAGCTCCACCCTAAAAGAAAGAATTTCCTCTCCAAAGTATTCTTGATCGATGAAGGGGATGTTACTGATTTGTGATGCAGTTCTCCATTCCTGATCATACAAAACAGATCCAACTGGAGACCTGTCACCACAGCATGTCCGGAGCCATTTCTTTTCCTTGATACTGTTGATGAATTTGTCCAGAGGAAGAATTTTTTGCCTCAAAAATCTGATGAAATTTAGTACAGAAAACACTTGCTCTCTAGTTAGAGTGGAGTACTCTGTGAGAGACATAAGACGCTCTCCAATAAATTCACATGCTTCTCCAAACTCAGACATGACTCCAATTGTCTTTAGCTCCTCCTTGTACTCATTCATTTTATCACCATAAAAACTTAGATCAACCAGCGGAATATCAACAAGCACTGATCCGTTCTGCAAAATGTTTCCCAATAAAGAGGAAAGCATGAATGACTGAGAAGGTGGCCTGTTACCAGGACAGCCACATGTAGTAATTTTCAGCCAGCTACCTTCCTTTATGCATCTCAAGAACTTCACAGGAATGTGAATTCCTCTTTGCTTCAGGTTTCGAATCCAACCCAACAGCAAGAATGCATTTTGCTTGGTGAGCAGTGATGATACCGTAGGAATTGAAGCATTAGGAGGAGATATATCAGGGATATCAGAAGCTCCAACATGAGTTTTAAGGAACTCTAAAAGCACTACTTTAGAAGAATATTCACCTGCAAAATAGCCTGGTTGCAAGTAGTCTTCTGCTAACTGAACATAGCCTTCACCTCTCCATGGATTTGAACCAATCAATCCCACCCATTTGCTTCCATTAGCAGGGACAAGAACCCCGTTCCTTTGTCTCTTTAGATCTCCATAGTTATCTACAAGTGGCATAGAGCCACATAAATAACCAACATCCCCTTGTGCAAGATATTTCTTTCGAAGCGAGTGGTACAAGAAGTGAACGAAGGCAATAGCACGCTTCTGACAACTAGTGAGACAATTATTAAGGTGAACAGCATATTCATATACATTCATAGAACCAACCTTCACATGATCTTGAAGCCAACCCAACACCGTCTCCCTCTTATACATGAACTGAATAGATTCTTGTGTGCTTTTGGGCAAAAAGAAGTAATTGGCTGGACATTTAAATTCCTTGTTCCAATCAATCAGCCATGAGATATGTTCATCCTGACGTGATAAGGACACCACTTTGTCACGATTCGACAGCATGGATTCATTTATGCTGCATAAAGACACATCACCATAAAGGCCCACATATTTTATTAGTGGTATGTTCTTGATGTTGGTATGGTAAAATTTGGAATTCCAGTTATCAGCAATAAACAGCAAAAGCTCCAAATACAAGTCCTCTGACACTCCTTCAACAAGTTTAGAACTCTGGATGCACTTGGCATACCATTCGTTGTTGACTAGTTCCACACCCAAGAAATTCAGTATGTGATCATATTCTGTTTGATCAAATGAAGAGCTCAAAATGTACTTTCCATGTGATGAAAGATGAACCAAGCTCACCTCTTGCTTCCTTGCCTTCTCCAGTATGGTCCAAAATGCAGGCATAAGCCTACCAACTTCACGGGGTTGATGAAAGATCTTCTGCTGCGTGTAAGACTCACTTGGAAGAATACTTTCTTCAAGAAGCTTTGCTTTGATTGACTCCCTGACGATGTTCAACTCTGGATAAGAAGAGCTGTTGATGGGAATGAACCTGAACATGGGAGCCAAACTAGATACTGGAGCATTTTCAGAAGTTTTAACTAGCGAGAGAAAAGCATTGATAAAAGCAGTGGGCACGCAATCAAGAATCCCTTGGTTCCACTTGTTGTCCAAGAGAATTGATTCCCTTGATGAGGAGAGAAGAAAATCTGCCTGAATTATGAAGGGAAAGTTGGTAAACATCTCTGTGGGAAGAAATGCATAGATCCCAGGTGAGGAGCTCATTCCTCTGTGGAGACGCTCTGCATAGGGAAAAGCCAACGTGATCACCCACTCTTCAACTTCCATTCTCTTTTCCACTTTGTTTTCGTGCCTGACAGGAAACCTTTGCTTCCACATATAGTAGCTGCATTCTCTATCGGACCCCTTACCCTTTTCATCAGCCGAGAGATGGAGAGTGTAAGACACAGCATCAATGTTCTTCCTCACCTCAAAGTTAGTCTCACTCGTTATAGCTATTGCACTTACAGTATTGAGCCTAGGATCCTTATTATGTTCCCTGACTGAAAGCCGCTTAATCTTTGTAAGGAACAATAGAACTTCAGGATGAACGGCTGAGAGCTGCTGCTTCACAGGTTTCACCTTATCAAGCTTCAGAGGTAAGACTATTGTTGTAGTTGGAAGAGTAGTTCCAGAACCATATATTTCTTTTATGTCAGAAAGAGTTGGGTTCTCTTCGACCCATTTAGGAACTATGTAACCTAGATTGCAATCTGGGCAAGGCTCTTCATTGAACTGTATCTGATATCCATTGCTGAATATGTATGGCTGAGCACTAACCAGAAAGACACTCTTAAATCCAATTCCTGCATATTAACCAGAGAATAAGTTAATTTGAGCATATCTAAATTTTAACAGATCCATACTTTCAACACTTACTTGAGTATTATTGTTAACCGGTAATGACCAACTTCATTATTATTTTTTATTTTATTTTATTTTTTTCACAAAAATTGTGCATATTACACATAGGAATCTGAATAGACATCTCAAGATTGGCATAGAAGTCAGTTCACATGAATTAAAAAAATGAGAGAGAGAGAGAGCTTACATGCGGTTGATCCCATTGTTTATTTGTAATTTTTTTATAAAAAATAAAAAATTGTTCCAACTTTTAACCATATTTTTTCATAGTTGTTTCTACAAGGACATCACTGGTTTTCTAAGAAAAGCAATTTTTTGGAATGCATAGCTTACAATCAAGAACCCTTAAGTAAGGCTTTCTCAAACAATAGAATAGAGATAAAAATAGAGGTTTGTTACCAATTAATTTAAATTATAAAAATTAATCTACACGTTCAAAAGTTCTATTACCACTTATGTTATGCAAAGGTAAACGTTTGCGTAATATGAGTACAATTAAGTATATGAAGCTAAATTCTTATTCTTTATGCAAAACCCCTCATACAAGCTAAATTGGCAAAAGGTATCATGATGTATGAGTACAACCAAATATGGGGTCAACTATTATAATTGGAAGATTTTTATTATTATTCTTTTATGTCTAGAATAGGATTCTATTTTTTTTTGAATTTAGGTATTTTTGGCTTTCCTAGTTAAGTTAAAGTCCTTCATGGTAGTATATTAATTAGGGTTGATTTAAAAATACTTTTAATTAGATATTCAAGTTTTATGGAGCCATTCACCTTCAAATCTCTAAATGAAAATTAGAGTTCATTAGTCATCAATAAAATTTCTTTGAGAGTTTTTCCATTTTATGATGTATTGTGGAGTTCCATTGTGGACTCAAAGGTCTTGTGTCAAATTAGAATGAGATTTAGATGTAATTATTTGACTCAGTCATTATGTCCTTGACTAAGAAGTAAGAACATTAACTTTTTTTTCTTTTCGGATTGGTAAGTTGCAAGCACCCAGTGAGTTTTAAAAACTCACCCACCAACTCACCCTCCACCACTTCTTATAAGAGGAGGAAGGAGGAAGTGTCATTTGAACCACAGCTAATTGGCAACTAAGAATATAGATTTCAAAAGTTAGTTGTCAAATTGTAAGATGCCCTCATACATTGACTTTCTAGTTCAAGTTTCCTACAAGCAGTACTCTGATTTATGACTTTGCAAAATTTCATCATGTAAAGAATATTTAACTTTAGAATTCTGGCTGATTCAAGCAACTATTGTAATCCAACTTTCATATGACATTCCAGTGAGCATTACTGACTTCCAAACATATTAACCCTCAAATAAGCATTTAACACTTAGAGAATAATATGTGAAAGTTGCTTCTTTATAGTACCAAGGAATTTTTACGTTTGACTTAAACAAATAAGTCACCAATTTCATGCTTGTTCTGACTTCTTTTTAATTCAACCCAAATTAATATTGATAGTTTTATTGGCAAAATATAAGAACTTTTGGAGTTACTAGTTCTCATAACAATACATAGATAGTTTTATTGGCCAAATATAAGAAATTATGGTGTTACTAGTTCTCATAACAATACATACACTAGAGTGCCTAGTCGAAACTGTATTCTAGGAGACTAGGTGATGTACCTTTCTCTCCAATATAGCCACGTTTCCTGTTGCCTTTCTTGGTGGACCGACCAACACTGCAAATAGAGTCTATGTTTTTTGAGGAGAAACCCTTCTCGTTGTTGAAAATCAGCAATGTCGCTGGAGCCCCTGTGGCAGTAATGTCCTCAGAAGTTATGACGAACTCAAGGGATGGATTCACTCCTTCCAAGTAATCATTATCTTCAGCATTCTGACAAACAAAATTAATATATCAATCGCCAATTAAGATACCAGGAGTAAACAAAGATCATGTCAATAAAATGTGCAGCTACAAAAACAATGATTGATATTGGCCAAAGTTAAATCATGGTTAGCATAAAGTGATAAAGAGACCAGCATTGCCAATATTGAACTACATTTGCTATGTATGAAAGACAGAATTTACAAGTGCAGCATAATACATGATGTCATTATGTTACTAAACTTTTTGCTCTGTTTGGTCACGAAATTTAGAAAATTAAAACATTTATTGATCACGTCTGGAGTCTTTGACAGATGAAAATGAAAGAGGGTTAACATAAAATTTCCCAAAATCTAAAATGGAACTTAAGTAACCAAAATCTCAAAATCAAGTTATAAAAAAAAAAATGCAACTAGTATTTTCACTTGGTTCAATTTAGTTTTCATCTATGCTACTTAGAAAGGGGACTCCCCTCCTTTGATATTATCTTTTAAATGTCCAAAATAACCTTACGAAAAATAGGAAAGGAGATATACAACAAGGTTAAAATAATCAAAGAAAATAATCAAAGAAAATATTTTAAAATCTTGAAATTTTGTAATGGATTTCTTATGGAATTCCAACTCATCCAAACATCGAGCTCTTTAATTTTAGCAGACATCCCTATCCTAGTTTCCACTAACAAAACAGAAAAACACTTTAACCATACATCCCTAACTTCTTAATCTCTCTCTATATTTAGAATAGAGGCATTTGGTATCCACTTTTATGTGCTCTTAAAAATACCACTCATATATTCTTAATATTGCTCCAACCAATAACTAGTAAATAGAGGAAAATAACTAAATTGGTATAGTCTTTGAAATAGAAATATTTGGTAAGCACAAGGAAGAATTGAGGTAATTTGGTTAGAGCAGAAGTGGTTATTCACAAAGCGATTCGTAAGCAAAATTATAATAACATTGAAAGCACAAATTTTCAAGTTTGGAAATCAAACAATTGAATTTGTTCACAAATGTAGTTTTGTATCGATGAGTAAGTGAGTACACTTCTCTTTATTTATATTCTATTACGAAAGAATAATTCTCTGATTCAATCTCCTTAATAAATCTTCAGTTCAAAAATTGTGTTGATGTAGTCTTGATTCGAAACAAAATCTCCTTCACTTTGATATGAAGGTGGATCGAAAGGTCTTTGCAACGGAATTGTGAGGCTTTGTGCTTGTTAGAGAGTCTTCGCTCTTCACATTTTTCGTGGGTTCTTTGAATGTTCTTCGTATTCAAAGGCTTGTGTGTTGAAGTTCTTCGGGGCTTTTGGGCTTGACTACGACGAATCTTTTAATGGATCAAAGTTGAACTTTGAAACTTGGAAAAATGATTTGAATGGATCTTCTTTGAGCGTTCTTCGTAAGATTTTGATGTAGAAGTTCTTCAAAGTTTTGGAGCTTGAATTTGATAGAGCTTTAAAGGTTAAAGTTCTTGAAGTTCTTGGAGGCTTTGGAGCTTGATTCTAGTCCAGTAGAGCTTCAGAGATTTGAGCAAGTCTCTCCTTGAATAAATGGCTGACCCTTTGAGACTGGTGAAGGCCTTTATTTATAGGAGTCTTAAGGAGATTTAATGACACAAGGGTGGTTTTGAGTGGTGACACGTGTCATAATTTAATTGGAGGAACTTTAAGTCTTGTTCTCCAAGGAACAAGTGGCATTATTTGATTTGCCAAGTATTTTAATTGTAGGCAACACATGACAATATTTAATTGAATTGCTTGTGTCACTTTAAATTAAAAATACTGACAAGTGTCAATATGTGATTGGCTTTAGGAGATTCTTTATAATTTTTCTTCAGTGACACTGGGAAATTTCCATTAGTATCTAAATAACAAAAGTGGGACCCACTAAGTAGTACGTGGCACTTTGTAATTGGTTCAAAATTTCTCTCTCTACAAATACATTTACAAAAATGCAAGCATATACCTTTCATCATTAAAATTTTCGTTGCATACATACATTAATTAATAAGCTATATGCTATATATCTCTCTTTAGTGACCTTTAATATGCGATCATAATTAATAAATTAATTAATTATTTCTTATTACAATTTCTATTTAATTTTTTGAAGCTTGAAAAACATTGAATTTAATATAAGTGAAGGAGAATACTTAGATAAATAGATTTTTTTTTTCTATTTTATTTAAAATCAAAGTACTCATTATTATAAAATATAATAGTGATAGCTGGTGAGGAAGGTAACGAATATTTTTTTATTATGAAAAAAAAAGTCCTTAAACACACATGTGAAGAAACTAGTTTCAAAAAAGAAAGAAAAGAAAATCAACAAGATAGTGAAACAGAAAGTATTAAACGTAATATCGATTTTACTATAAAAGAATTACAAATTAATTAACATAATAATAAATGTAATTGGTATTACATCAACAATTCAATAGCATCAAAAATAAATTTTCTTAATTACTTATTTTTTAGGTGTTGAAAGTTGATATATCAATTTGTATAATAAAATTTGTAATAACCCTAACATAGTTATAGGCTTCTAGAACAATATCCATTTCCCCTTTATTTTTCTCAATAGTTAAACCAAGATCACTAAAAGTCAACCAATTTTTAGGCTACATAAATCAATGACAACAAAACAAAAGCACAACATGAAACATTAAAGAATAATGACATAGTATTATATAGTTCACTAACATATATACATCATTAACAAAAACCTATAACAAAAAATGAAACAAACATATATATACGTAATAGTAAGGGAGAATGAATGAAAAACCTGAATGAGTTCCATGAGAAAGTGGACATCCTTGGCATAAAGCTCAGCAGAGAGGTTCTTGACAGCTTGGTGAAGATCCTCCGTCAGTGGGTTCTGTTGCCCTCCGATTGAAAACTTTGTTTTACGTATTTCTTCAATGTGTTCTCTCGCTGCCTCCATTTCAGTAAAAACTTAGCAAAACACACAAACAAAGTGATGAAAAACCAGAGCTTAGCTTTAGAGAGAGTGAGTAAGAGTGAGAGTGAGAGTGAGAGGGAGTGAAATGTACACACATATATATACATATATGTGCTGAGAAAGCCTAATGGAGAAGGTAACTTGTTGAGGAAGTTGAACAAAGTTGAGAGAGTCATTATTAATTAAAGAGATAAAGATAGCGATAGAGAAAGGTAAAGGGATCCTAGGATTGTACGGAAAGTGGAGCTATGCATGACCACTTTTGAAGCTGATTCGACCGCTGGGTCATTGTTTAGAACTTTGGTTGCCTTTTCATTTTTCCAAAGGAGAGTGGACGACCAAGACCGATTGCTTGGGTTTCCCGATTATTTGTATGGTGGGGAAAAAGCAAATGTCTTTTATTATGTGTCTCGTGGTTGCTGCGATCCAATTAATCACAAAATTTGTATCCAGGTGTTTATACAAGTAATTATATACCATAGTCACATTTATTAATTTCGTATTCTCTTATTTCATCAATAAAATGCATTACATCCATATAAGTAGACAACTAATGTCGTATTCTCTACTTATACCCATATCTTCCGCTAAGTCAAGAACATAAGCATCAAAGTTGATTTTCTTAGGAACCTTATAGAGAGTGATTAGAGACCAACACTCTTTGAATGAAAGCTTATTATACGTGCCCTTAGGATAAAGTCCAAGCTTGATCCACACCATAACAGTGTCTCCTTTTTTTCAAATCCAGCAAATCTTCTTCGCAAATCAACATTTGTCTTTGTAGCTTTCATTGCTATTGAAAATAAAGACAAAAAAGATGAAAAGACAAACTCTCCTGTCCAACACAACTCCAGTATGTCGTTTAGCCTCTCCAAATACGTTTCATTAAACCATAAATAAAGACAAAAACTATATAGTAAGAAATTGGAACTAAATAACTAAACACAAATAAAACCAAAATAAGACCCAATGGATTATTAATACAGCTCATCACTAAAAATCAGAAATTACAAAATATCCCTAACACTTAAAACTAAACTAAAGTAAGAGAAATAAGACCATAATTGTTTAATTAGCAAAAAATAATTAAAAAAAACTCATAATCTACTTGCAAGCCTAATTAAGTTCTCAAGTACCCTTGACATTATCTGACGTGCCAAATTAATGCTTTGGTATTAGACTTAGCTTTGGGATGCCTTTTATGTCTTTAATGTGTTCTCAATCGCATCAACAACGCGATCAGGCGGTCCAATGTACCAAACCTCCATGGAAGGCTTTACTGTTATGTCCTGCGAGAAAAAGAAAAAGAAAAATAAAGATAGATCAACAGTTAAGAGATAAAATTAAGAATTAAGAGAATGCAATGAATGGAAATTGCATTCCTTTGTGGAATAAAAATAAATTTAAGAGAAGCATCCCCAACATAGAAAGAAAAAGAAACAAACAAACAAAATAAGGTTTAACCAACTGATTCATTCTTGATAATTTATGCCAGAAACACACAAGAAATAAATGAAAGAAACATTGACAAATATAGCTAGTCAGAAGGGAAGGCAGAAGCAAGGAACTCCTCGTCCTCCTTGAAAATTTGCAAATTCTTGGACTTCATTAAAAACCCGACTGAATCCTCATTAAATTCCAGCATAAAGGCCAACTTGATCAGCTCAGACAGTGCACCAATTTGATCACTGTTCTCCCAATCAAATTGGACCTCCACCAATTTGTATATTCATCAATTAGATCACTTATTGTTGTATCAGCCGATAGGATAAATGAAACTACTTTATAGGATCATACAGAAAGTGGTGATTTGCAAGAGCTTTTGACGCTGATTCGGTTTCTGGGTTTCTGTTCTTTGAGCGACTTGTCGTAGCCTTTTCATCTTTCCAAAGGAGAGTAAGAAAAAAATCTGTGTTCGGTGTTCCTTGTCAAAGGGTCTAGGGTTTTTCCTTGATTTTCTTAAGCGGAGAAACTGAAAGAGACTAGCGTAGAAACTGAAATAGACTTGTGTCGTTTTATTACGTGTGCCAGTGCCTCCGGGGACCATATACAATCCCTACAATATAACATACTTGCCCCAACCAAAATGAGCCACATCAGTAGCTCTAAGCACTTTGACAAGGAAATGATAGATCACTTAAAAAAAAAAAAATTATGATCATTAGGGAGATTTGTCAAACACAACAAAGGCACCTAGAATTTAAGTAGAAATTGAACCAATGATTGCATTTCGGGAGCAGCCCAACTTTCTCTCATTGCACAACAAGCACAAGCCATTATTAATTGCATGCATATATGCTATCACAAGGCGGATTGTGTTTATTTCACTTCACCCAATGCCAAGCGGGAGTTAATCGACATGTTTCTATCACTTTTTTCTCATTTGATTTTAAATTGAGAGAGTATTCAAATACTTAAGACATTTATTAATAAAGTATCATGCTATTTAAAATTTAAAATGATGTGATTCTAATAAGTTTTAGATTTATAATATTTAATTTAAATAAAAAAGTAAAAAGTGTTTGTATGTTTCTTCTTTTCACTTACCTAAATTTGTATCAATTTTGTTTTTTCTTTTGGGATAGGAAATGGTTTTAAAGAACTTAAAAAAGAAAAAGAAAAAGTGTTTGTATGTTTCTTCTTTTCACTTACCTAAATTTGTATTCAATTTTGTTTTTTTCTTTTGGGATAGGATAATGGTGAAAGAGCTCGCAAAAGGCTTAAAGAGAGCACATCTTCATTGGTTTGAGATTTTTTTTTTTTTTTTTTTTTTTTTTTTTTTTTTAAATTTTGTGGATAAACTACACCACCCTTCCTTGAGATTTATCGAAATGACAATCTCTCTCAAACGTTTGTATAAAATGACACTCCCCCCTCAGATTTTATATAAATTTAATTAACAATCAAGTTTACACTCTCTCAATAAAATTGATTGAAAATTAAGTTTGTTAGGCTCAAGTCATAAAACGTAATTGAGAAGTCATCTATCAATAAAGTTTCAATCTTTGTTTTCTATCTTCTCTTGGATCAAGGTGTTCTTAAGGTCTAGTAAGTCAATAACCCTTATCTCATTTGCATTATTAGATAGCTAGCTTGTATAACCCATGTGATGTACCAGATAGATTTTTATACATCACAATTTTAATTTGAAGTATGTGTATTTTCAATTTAAGATAAATACATAAATAAATAAACTAATAATATAGTTCATGTATGTGTATTCTCAAATAAATTGTATTAAATAGGTACGTAGTTTATATAATCAAATTTATTAATTAAAATAATTACCACTTAATTAATACGAATTACAAATTAAATAAGTATATAGCTATTGTAATCAAATTTATAAATTATAGTATATTTTTATGTACTTTACTAATAGCTAATAAGCATAATGATACAAAAAAGAGATAGTTGGTTCATTGAACTTTCCCTACTTAGCTATGGCACGTAGTTGCAATGTCTCATATAAATTTCGAAATTGAGCAATGTCCTATTACAAATAAACCAGTGGTAACACTGCTTGGGTTTTTAACTTTAGAGAGACATTACATTTTTTCTTTTTACCAATGACTGCATTTAACGATCGGATCATGTCCGAACCAGTTTGAGGTCCGACCCAGGTCACCCCACCTGGCCCACCACTTTCTAGTTAGTAGTAAGTTCGAGAAAACAACATTAAGCGCGCACGAAATAGGAAGCGGCCATCCTTGAAAAAGAAATATTGGTTTCATTTCCGTTCACTCTCTTATAATAAATTTTCCAACCGAAAATTTGGCCTTTGATTCTATAGCTAAGACGAAGAGATGTGGAAATTTGTGAGGCAAAGAGTAAGGCTAGCTCCTCTGCTTGTACATGCACCATATAAGAGTTTTGTTACTACTTACTACCATTTAATTACGATTTTAATTATTTAATTTGGGTCTGCGTCTAAGAATTTGGAGCAAGTAGTACAAAGGATTGGACCTCTACTAAATTCATCGAAATGTTACACTTCTGAAGCAGCTAAAGAGGTGGGTATTGTTCCATTATCCTAACTCCTAACCGATTGATATTTTTATCATCCGCAGTTCATTTTAAGCACATCATAAACATTTCTTTTTTGTTGTCTCAGTTTAATGATTTTTATTTTTTATTTTTTTAATTACGAATTTCATGCAGATGACAGTGCGAGAAGCTCTGAATTCTGCACTTGATGAAGAGATGTCAGCAGATTCTAAAATTTTTCTGATGGGTGAAGAGGTATTGATGGAAATAGACACAAACAATATTTTGTTTTTCCTATGCATGTTGATCTGTTTGTTTACCATTAATTACAGTTGTTCCAAAAGTTTAAGCTCAAGAGTAAAGAGTTAATATAACATAATTGGGTCCAAATCCACAAGGCTTAAGCTTTTAGGTTAAGCAATGTTCTTATATGTTATATTAATACCTCATGTGTGGTAGTTTTTGCCTGGGCCTAGACTCTCTCTTAATAAATGAAGCCCAACCTGTGGGATTTGTAATTTTTTAAATGGGCGGTAAAGTGGAGACAATGTTTGAACTCATAACCATCATTCTAACAATTTAATGATTTATTCAGTATTTTTAATCTCTTTGAATATTTGCCTCATTTGTTTGTTTTCTTGTTTGTATTGCAGGTTGGAGAATATCAAGGTGCATACAAGGTTAGAGATGCATAATGCATTGAAAAGAATAACATCTTCCATCTTGAAAGAGTCTAATTATGTTTGAATTATTTGTTACTTGTTTTAACATTTACTCATCAAATCCAACCTCCATTTTTTTATTAGATTTCAAAAGGGCTTTTGGAGAAGTATGGTCCGGAGAGAGTTCTTGATACTCCAATCACAGAGGTTGCTCCTTACACTTGAAAAAGTGTTAGGATACATATTACATAGTCTTCAAGTACTTTTTTAATTTTCCATCGTGTCTGGACTCTGTCCATTTATGTACTTGATGGTGTTTGTAAACTTCTTCTAAGGCTGGATTCTTTTTTCACGCACATGACTTTCTGCGTATTTTGTAGGCTGGCTTCACTGGAATTGGAGTTGGTGCAGCTTACTACGGTCTTAAACCTGTTGTAGAGTTTATGACATTTAACTTCGCCATGCAGGTGACACTTCTTTCCTTGGAAAATCTTTTATCATTTCATTATGTTAAAATGTTTCTAGGTGATGCTGGATTTGACTATTGATAGAATTCGTCAGGATTCTGTTAGAATTGAACATGTTCATTTTCGTTTTAGTGTTAATTGGAGTTCAACATGTTCATTGTCATTTTACTGTTAGACGATTCTGTTGCCATTCTATGTTAGGAAGACAATATCTGCAATATCTAGTATGGGGTCGGAGTCTTTTATTGAATTTTGAGGTAGCATCCAATGTCTTGTTAAGGATACATCCCACCAAGGAATCTAAGATCTAAGTAATGGAATAATGGAGGTATAATCAAGGTTGTCAATACTTTACTGTACCAGTCATTGAGCCTGTCCAAATACCCCATCTGAAATATGCCTGGTCAAATATTATACCGGGATTTTCGGTTGTTTTGGCCGGAATGTTTATGTAAAGCCAAGCTCAACCATGAATCAAAACAAATCCAAAATTTTAGATTCCAATCAAGCAGATAACAATAATCAATGATCTAGATTCAGATAAAAACACTTATCTAAAAAAAATAGAAAAGTACAGAGATGGGCACCTTCACCTTCTTCTTCTCTTTCTTGGTTTCCACATTCTGTCAAGGAGAACTCTACTATCAACTCTTTATCTTTTTTCTTTGGTTTGCCCCCCTTCCCCACAACATGAAGACTTTACTGTTTACTCTTCTTTGGTTCTTCTCCACTCACATGTATCTCCCCCCAATTTTAAAGACTTTTAAGGCTTTGACAAAATCCAAATTAAATTAATGAATGTACATATTATAGCAGTAATCCTGAAACCATAAATAGTTATTGATTGGTACTGAAATTTTCACTCCTCCGGCCAAACCGAAACGGTATTGACAACTTTGGGTATAATCATACACATTCATCTCTTGGATTACAATGGTGGTCGGACTGCTGAATGTCATAATCATTGCTGCAAATTTGCAATTCAATTAAATGAGTGTTAAGACATACCCATCCAAAAATACACTTGAAGCATAATTAGCTAGAAGTGTGGTTAATGATTTAGTATTGCACCTTTTCTAATATTTCTATATTAATTCATTTTCTATTTTCTGCAGGCAATTGACCATATCATTAATTCTGCTGCCAAAACGAATTATATGTCTGCTGGTCAGATATCTGTGCCTATTGTTTTCAGAGGACCAAATGGAGCTGCTGCTGGAGTTGGTGCACAGCATTCTCAAGTAATGTCTATACTCTCTAATTTTGATGTTTATCTTCCTGGGGTTTTGCTGTCAACTCATGGTTAATTTGTAATCTTCAATCTGAAGTCTATTAAGATTGCTCTTTCAATGAATCCTAGAAGACATTATGTCGAAGGAAAATAATTTATGTTGTAGACCCACTGTGCACCTCTAACAACTTGCTTATCTTAACCTCAGCTTTTAAAGAACTGTCATGCCTCCAGGACATACATTGTTAATTAAAGTAGTGAGTTTCATTGTTAAACTTCAGGAACTATATTTAGGAATTAGGATTTAGTCCCTTTTTTTTTTTTTGGCATTTCTTCTCTTTTATACTTTAGTGTACTAGGGTGTGCTCCTTTTTGGGTTTGATTGACAAAGTTTAACCAAAAAAGAAAAAAAGAGTGGACGTTCAGGGTTTGATTGACCAAGTGCTACCCATTGCTCTTTATGAGGGGAAATTAAGTGGAATGATAGGGGGGTTATAGAGCTACCACCTTTCTATATTGCCATTACATATCCATTATTGTTTGTAATAATATGTTCTTCAATTACCCTAGCACTAATGTAATAGAAGACTTATGTGCTTACCTTCATAATATTGCTCTGGGTAGAAGGCTCAGTTTGGGATTTTGTACAGTGCTATGCAGCATGGTATGGTTCATGTCCTGGTTTGAAGGTGCTGGCACCGTACTCATCGGAAGATGCTCGAGGCCTGCTAAAAGCTGCTGTTAGGGACCCTGACCCTGTTGTTTTCCTTGAAAATGAGTTGCTGTGAGTTGTTTACTGAAAAACTATGATTTTGTGAGTTGGGTTTTGTCAGCAACTCAGATGTTTTCGTCCTTTGTCTCAATTTTGAGCTGCAGTTATGGGGAGTCTTTTCCTGTTTCAGCAGAAGCTCTTGATTCCAGTTTTTGCATTCCAATAGGGAAAGCTAAGGTATTTTTTGCTTAAGCTGCTTATTGTTGTTTATTTTAATTATTAGTAATAATTGATTTCTCTCTTTTGTTGCTGTTGACAGATAGAGAGAGAAGGAAAAGATGTAACCATTACTGCTTTCTCAAAGATGGTTGGTTCTGCTCTCAAGGTTTGTCATCCGTCTTGAAGCTGTGGTGGATTCATTGTTATGGGTGACTGGAATGTGTCACTTTATAGTATTTTTATATGTGGAATGGATAAAATGCATCTTTGGATGTTAGATAATACAATCCATCCATGTTTGCTGGCATGAATAGCTCATTAAAAAACTCATTTTGTGGGCAACAGTTGAAATGGGTTGTCTTCAAGATAGCCAATGTTTGTGCTAAGTGTTTTTTATTCATTTCCATTTAATTCGACATTAGTTTGTCAATACATCATGTTGGGCTATGGTTTTGACGGTAGTTAGAAATAGGATCTTGACATGAATACTTAAGATTGGTAGGTACAACTCAGAAGCCTTAACCTGTATATGAAATGTTGCATCATATAGTTGATTAGGTTCATCTTTTCCTCTTATCTTCCTTCTCCTTGCAAGTTCCTTACTGCCTTAAGATACTTATATTTTGAGCTCGAACTAACTCTGGTGGAGAATACTTAGGCGGCTGAGATTCTTGCAAAGGAAGGAATCAGTGCTGAGGTAACTCCAAAACCCTTAATGTTCAGTAGTGGATTGGTACCACTACTGTTGCAAATTCCAATTGTTGGTTTAGAAGATATGATTGCTGTAATATGTAATACAGATCATAAATCTGCGCTCAATCCGTCCCCTTGATAGAGCCACAATCAATGCTTCTGTCAGGAAAACTAACAGACTGGTAACTGTTGAAGAAGGGTTTCCTCAACATGGTGTCGGTGCTGAGATCTGGTTACCTCCTTCTCATCAACAAATATTTTCCATTTATATTCACTGTTTCTCTCCCCCCCAAGTATTTACCCCTATAGGCCTATACTATGTTTCTTTCGGCAGTATATCAGTAATTGAGGAGATCTTTGAGTATCTGGATGCACCAGTTGAAAGGATTGCAGGAGCTGATGTTCCCATGCCTTATGCTGCAAATCTTGAGAGGATGGCCCTTCCACAGGTTTGTGTTAATGCATTCTCTTTGATTTTTCATGATGATTTTCATTTGTATTAATGATATAGGAATTTATGTCTTGAGTCCACTGAATTATGAATATGATAGCAACTTTACATGCTTGGTCTCTTTCAAAGGATTAGAACCACTTGTTTGGTTGGCCTGGAGATCTGTCTATAGATTTCCTCACAAGTGAACTTTTTTTTTTTCTGGAAAATGTAAGCAAGTTTGACATCTTCTGTCTATCATAAAAGTATAATGCCATGCTTTGATGGCTTTCATCTTCGAAGCCTACTAGTGATTCCTTGAAATTGTTTAATGTCTTTCAACCTAGAAGTTTAGACAAGTCACTCTTTGAAGTTCAATGTTCTTGTTGTCTATTGCACAGGTAGAGGATATAGTTCGTGCAGCAAAGAGGACATCCTACAGATCAGTTTGAATGGCTTTAACTACTGAGCTTGATCAAGCACATTTTTGAAGTTAGGTTAGGAATATAGGATAATAAACTCAGGGTGCTGTATTTAATAAATGTAAATCTCAAGCACATCTTTCTAACCATCTTTATTGTAATTTGTTTTACCTGTTTAACCCTGCGAAGTAAATTATTATTCTACAAAGTCAATGTTTCTCTACGTGAAAAATCAACTAATTTCAAAAGGTATTTGGTGTCATATTGAATTGGAGAAAAAGTAGTTGGTTCTACATCTGCAGTAAGAGATTTGCATTCAAAAGTTAAAAATTTCATGTATTGAGCCCCATTCAATAAGGGAGAGTCTAAGGCTTTAAGCCCACATGTGAGGGGGAGTGTTAAAATAATGGTTAACTGACTAAATTTACCATTTCCTAATAGTTTAAATTTTTCATGCTATAAGTTAAGACAAGTCACTCTTTGAAGTTTATTAATGTTCTTGTTGTCTATTGTACAGGTTGAGCATATAGTTCATGCAGCAAAGAGCACATTCAACAGATCAATTGATCAAGCGCACCAACATGGTCCATTGATGCTGTTCCATCGTTGAACGTTAAGATAATAAATTGCATCTGCTGTATAATTTATTTAATAAATATAACTGTGCATGAAGTTCATGCCTATTGTTTTCATTGTACTCTGATCTACCAGTTTAAACCTGCGAAGTAAACTATTATTCTGCAATGTGGCAGCTGCTCTATAGGAAAAATTAGATAATTCTGCATCTGCTAAACATATGTTCAACCAATAGGAGATTTGCATTCAAGAGTTTGTCAAATGTAGACAAGGAGATACAATTTACAACTTGGCACTTCGTAAATATCATATTAATGGCCTTTGGTACCCTAGGACAACCTTATTTTAGCTTTCGAAATTATGATCTAGACTAAATTGGCTGCAGTTCTTTTATTTTGATATGTTGTTCAATGAAAAATTTTAGATGTCTATAACATGATACATAGTGAATGCCTACTATGACTGTGACCCTATGTAAATAAAAGTTATAGAAGCTTCAACTTCTAAATTGAACCGCAAAATATATATTTTTCTAAAAGCCTTGGAACCCACTCTTCATAGATTTGGGAATTCCACAAAATAATATCCCCCTACATTATATAATCTTATGGAGGGTACTGGTGGAGTTTGCAACCCTTCATTGCGTGTGTGTGTTCTGTTCTGGTATAGTGAAAATATAAAAGGAGTTTTGTTTTAGTGTAGTGAACAAAGAAAAAGAAAAAAGAGTTAGTCTCTGAATTCAAAGGATTGTTTTCCCACCATAGAGAAGACTAATGTCTCTAGGATATACCTCAGTAATGTTCTATGTACTTTGGTACTTGCCTAATGCAACAGTTCTACACCTCTACTCCTATCATGTTACCTTTGTTGTACAGTGACTACTTGGAAACTATACCATCGTCTCGCATGAGTCTGTTCCATCAAAGTTACCAGTACAACTATTCAGAAATGGACAAAAAGGAAGGGGAAAAAAATTAGCAAGTGGGGTGTAAAAGATCATAAACAGAGTGAAATTGCAAGTAAACATGGGTGTCAATCAATTATTCTTGAAACAGAAACCTTAAAATTGAAAAGAAAAATTAATATTTACTGTTCTATAGGCCTTATGCTTCGGATTTTTACTAGAATTCATGGTTGTAATTTGTAAAGCTGCTTGCTATCCATAGTTGTCCAATTAATGCAAACAAGCATGAAGTTGTAGGAGTTGGTCATTAGTACACAAGATAGAGAAGAATTGTCCAAAGAAGTCACTGTACAACCAAGGAAAGTCCAATCATTCCAAATGTTAAGTGCATAGTTATTAAAATTGGGATTCTACCTTGAATCGTTGGGAGGGTTTCGCGAATCGAATCGTAAATCGTAAGATTCTACTTTCCGTAAATAAAAAAAAATATATATATATATAAATAATTATAATTCATAACATAAGTTAAAGAATCATTGAAAAATAAATAAGTTTTGACATAAAACTTATAAAATGCAATAAGTCATCAACTACTAAATACCAAATGACAAATTTCAAACTTCAAACTTCAAATTTCAAGTTCCAAGTTTTAATACCACATAACCACAAACATACATAATGTTCCAAATAATAACACTACATAAATCAAAATATTTCCCAACCATTTTCCACAATGGTGATTTTGTGACAAAAGTAACACATTACTTATTGTTCAATGTGAATAACCAAGATCTAAAAACCAAGATCATCATTGATTTGATGAATGTTGTCCTCTAATGGGAGACCTTCACCATAAATGTTGTTGCTTCCATCTAAATCATCCATGGGAAGATCATCAAAATCTCTTAATTCATTTTCAAGTTCACAATCACTAAGATTATGAATTTCTTTATCTTTATCACCTAGCAAAAAAGAACAAAAACAAATTGTATTCAAAATTTTATAAAGATCTATTAAGGAAAAAAAGGGGCGGGCTACTAACATACTAAAAAGTAAAAATTAGCCCAATACAAGCCAAATTTTCATTGGAGGCCAAAAAAAAAACCCAAGAAATCCGAATAAACCTTGTGCAGTAGAATCGTATAGAATCGGAAGCAAATTGGGATTCTATTAAGATTCTACCACCTTTAAGATTCAGTTAAGATTCGAATCGTTTTCATAATGTTGAATCGTAAAATCGTAAGATTTTAAGATTCGAATCGGGATTTTAATAACAGAAGTTAAGTGTATAACTAATGCACCGCCAATACCACCATAAAAAGCCGCAGAAGAAACAAAAACAATATTATAATCCACCCCCACCAGCTCCAAAATACCTTGGCTGTCTGTGCATGTGTGTTCTCAGCGTGTTAAGGAGAAAATGATATAATTTATTTTAAGCTAAACTATTGTTTTCATTTCTAAACTATGCATAAAATTCGGTTTTCATCCTTGAACTCTCAAAAAGTTCGTTTTTATACATGAATTTCATCATTTTAAAAAAAGGTTAAGGGATGAAATTCATGTGTAAAAATAAATTTTTTCAAAGTTCAAAGACGAAAAATGAACTTTTCAAAATTCAAGAACGAAAAATGAAGATGAAAACAATTAAAAAAAAATTCCTTTGATTTTAGACATTTTTTTAAAGAATTTGATAAGTGTTATTTATTTTTAAAATTTAAAATACGCATGCGACTACCCCCAAGAATCTAGTGGTTTCCTATTCAGAGTCAGGAGTAGGCCAGGCCAATGTAAGTTACCAGATACCAACCCAAGTTATGAGGGCTGTACGTACATTAACGTTTAATTCTCAATGTACAACAATATTTACCATAATGAAAAGATTAGAAAAATTGTGATTGCAAACTCATATTTTCAGGAAACAAATTAAGCTTTGTGTGCTAATTGGGGCATAATCTGATCAGGTGGTTTTTAAGGGCTGATACGTAGTTTCTGTTTGCTGGTCTGTGCTAGTTGTGGCTAAGGGTTTGTGTTAGATAAGCTAAAAGCTAAAGTATTAGAGAGGAAGTTTGGATTGAATAATTCTGATCTCATTAATTGAATGTAATTAACAATTCAATGATGTATATATATATTACTGTAAGTGTAAAACTAACTCTATAACAATATGTAACTAACTATACAATCTGTTACTATTGATTATTAACACGTGGAGATATTATTATCTACAGCTAAGATCTACAGCTAAGTATGGGCTGTCATTTAGTGTCACACGTGTGTTTCACATGAGTTGAGCAGGTTCTGGAATGAGGTGGAAACACTGTCGTTTTGCTGAACCTGCAATCTGTGTGAAACTCTAACAGTTTGCTCATTGTTTTGTTGTCCCTTTGTTTCTAGTTCTGTTGAGTTTTGGACTATTGTTACACTTGCATCTAAAACTGATATGAATTCAGACAAAAAAGTTTCCAACAAAGGTAGATTTATCCAGATCGATTTGTTTGAGTCAGACATGATTGATTGGGCAGAAAAATAAAAATTTAACATATATATGCTTTCACAATGTAAAGAATGGATCTTCTGCTAACACATTACTAAATGATTGATATTGCCTTATTGATGACATTAAGAGATGTCTATAACACATGAAATTACAGGGAACGCCTATTATGGTCTTGACCCTGGAGGCCCCGTAGGAGGTGGCGGCGGTGGTTCAAAAGGTCGTCGCCTTTGTAGTCTTGCCGGTGGCGGTTGTTCCACTTGAGGCGGTGGCTGCTCCACTATTGGTGGCGGTTGTTCCACTAGTGGTGGTGGCTGCTCATCCTCTAGTTTTCTGAAGTAGAAAGGTTGGCCTTTCCTATGTTCTACAGTGACGGCTCCAGACAATTGTTCCCTCAACGTCTCCATCTTTCCACCTGAGTGTTGCATCCAAGTAATTATAACAACATATTCACAAAAACACAAACATACACACACGCATAGACAAAAAAGAAAAGAAAAAGCAATTGGGTTTAAAAGATCATAAACACAGTGCAACATGGAAGTAGAAATGAAACAAGTGGTGGGTGTCAAGTTCATCTGCTAAGTGAAGCAAACTTTGGCATAGTTCTCGTTCACATTTTCCCTTATTGTTTTTGGTTGTAAGGCTTTTGCACATACTTGCCAAGTATCAACTTATGTTGCTTCATTATATGTTATTGTAGATCATCAGATGGTTGGGACTTGGGAGGCAAATTAATTATTCAATGTCCATTTTGAAAACCAGGTGGGAGAACATATTTGATTGCAGTCCCTAGCAGATCTGATTTGATTGCTGTGTGTTGATAGCCTTTTTTTCAAGACATGTTTGATAATTACCATTTGCGTCTAATATCAAATATGGTAATGTACACAAGCATGCACTAGAAAGAAAATGCGGCTCTCTCTATCATTCACACACACACAAATAATTATAAACAACATAATTAGTGTGAAGCTACAGCCAGTACTAGTCTCTAGATATATGCATGTCAAGAATATAAAATTAGAGAAAAAAGGGTGCTACTCTTACAGGTGAAAAACAAGCTCCATGCAAGAAAACTAAGGAGGAGGCCTCTCTTGATCACAAACATCATGTTGCCTTGTGAGAATGACGCGTGAAGATAAGACAATATATAGGCAGCTATGTTCCTTTGTTTTTGTGAAGTTTCTGACCACCATCGTCTTTAGTCCTTTTCCTTTCCTCAAATTTCCTTTATTCCCATTGCATTAATTTATCAGTAATCATGACCCCATCTTGGAAAAAAATTTGGCAAATTACCAATGCAATTTAATTAGAAGGGATAGTCATGTCTTTATCACTTACTTGAGAATTAAGGAAGGTATAATTTTCTATGTTCAATAGAAAATATATAACCTCTTTTCTAGAAGCCACTTGCTTCAGATTAACGATGTTTGGTTGTACTCTATAATTGTCCAATTTATGAAAATTGAAATTGTAATAGCAGAAAATAATGTAAATTAACCCACATCAAATCATCGATCTTAAAGGGGACACTGACAGTATTAACGAAGGGAAATTCTTACTGATGGAGTTGTTTGATATATTAGTGAATGGATTCAATCTTTGTTCATGGAGTTGTATATATTATTATATTCGTTGCTTCAAAATTAATTTGAGGCATCTCATTGAGTACTCGGCCAAGAGAATTCGAATGTCATGCTATAGCTTGAATGTTTAATTAATCTCAAGTAAGTTTGATGCTTACTATTTATGTCTAATGCATGTGGAGGACAAATTGGACCTCATTGATACACGTCAAAAAATAATTAAATTTGTTAGAGCAAGAGGTCCTACCCCTGCGTAATGTTACCAGTACTGACTGACACGATCCATGCAATTAAATTAAGTTGCGTAAACGAGTAGGTGTTGCTTGACCTTAAGCCTCGTGCCAATTGACTTGGGGCGAGATGAAGTTGCATATTGTATAACTCTTAAGTAATATTAATTACTCCATTGGTTCATTAAAAATATAAAAATAAAAAGTAATATTACTCCATTTAATAACTATAAATTTGGATTAATATTTAGAAAATCCAACAGTTGAATTACATATTCTTAATTATATTGTCAAATTTTGTGTCAAACTCATCTTTTATGCAACCTTGTTTGTTTGTGTTATGTTGCAATTTGTAAATGTACGTGTGAGTATCAAAATCCTACGTAGAGAGAAAATAAAAAATAAATATAAATAAAATAATGAATTGATATTAAAGCATTGATCGAGTACTGGTCCTGACGTGTTTGTTGTAAGAATTAGTTTGAACGAGGTCTTGGTCTTTACCAGTTTGGTACAACTCTTGGAAAATTCGATCAAGGCCTCCTCAGTCCTCAACCGAGTTGTATTCCTTTTACTTTTCTAGGTAATTGTTTGACTGTACGTTGGAACCAGGCCAACCACCTACCTGCAGTGTCGAAGTTATGGGGGTGGATGTGTTATTGGATGCAATGCAACCCTCAGTTCTCTATGTTTTGATCCAACGATCCTTTTGTCACTTGAAATAGAGAAATCAAGAGTGTGATATGCTTGCTTTCTTGCAAAGAAATTCTAGTTAAACAAAATTGTTTGGTTAATCAAAATGCAATTGTTATTTAGACCCAAAAACCTTGATCTATAAAACAATTTAGTCATAAGTTAATTATATTTCAGTCAAGGGCATTTTTAATAAGAATTTAATAAAAAGGAATAAAATATGCTTTAAAAACATAAAAAAAAATTAAATAAATGAAAGGTAAATTACATTTTTTCACCCTTCTTTCCTCATTTTTCAATGTCCCCTCCAACTTTTCATTGTAACAATTTACCCTCCAATTGGAAAAAACTGCACGCCCAATATCCCCTCCACCAAAATTAAGGTTAAATTTGACGGAAAACTTAGTTATGTGTAAGGGTAATGAGTGTATTTTCGAGAATTTTACTTTTTTCAATGAGAGTATTTTTTGAAATTAAATTTTAGTGTGGCCCCACGAGTTAGTTTTTTGTCAAATTTAACCTTAGTTTAGACATAGAGGGGTACTAGGCGTGCAATTCTGCCCAGTAGAGGAGCAAATTGTTACAATCAAAAGTTTGAGGAAATATTGAAAAATAGGTGAAAGATTAAGGTGGAAATGTGTAATTTGCAAAAAAAAAATAAAGTTGTATTCATTTAGAAGTACTTTAACTAAATTAAACCAAAAACAAAAAAAGATATATAAGATCATAAATTTATTATAAATAAAACAAAAAAAGATATATAAGATCAAAATTTCATTTATAATTTGGTCCGGTCTTCTTAAACATTTTTCTCTCTCAATTTTCTTAAAAAAGAAAAAAGAAGAAAAGGACCGTCTTAACATTTTTTGTTTTTTTGACGTGTATCATTATCAAGGAAGAAGAGAGCTCATTAATGCAGGGTGGGCTCTGGCCTTTGTTGGGCTCTTTTCTTAGCTGAGCTCTTGGACAAAGGTCTTTCGTATGGTGAAGTCTTAGGGCTCTTTGTGGGCCACGTGTAGCTCAACCCTGTATTTTTTATGGGTTACGTGGGATTATTGATTGGGCTTTCCCTTTTCTTTCATTTTTTTGCAATCTCACGTGTATCAATATTGCAGTTTATAAAACATAAAATGGAATATAAAAAGTAAGATAGAAGATATTTATTCCATTAATTTAAACATGCTCACAAATTGTGAACAATATTGTCAGATTATCCACTTCTTAAGTAGTGTGAAGATATTAAAACCCTTCAAAACAAAGTTTTGTGTGCTAATTGGGCCATAGTATTAGGTGGTTTTTAAGGAGAAACTAACGGGAGAAATGAATAATTTCTCATCCTTGGATGATATGTAATTTCCGTTTGTTGGCTTGTGCTAGCTAGGTTTGGTTTAGAATTTGCTCATTGTTTTGTTGTCCCTTTGTTTCTTTGTTTTAAGGATTATCGCTCATTCATCTTAAACAAAATAAAATAAAATAAAAATAAAAAACGAAGGTAGAGCACACATGCATATATCAATTGCCATATATAAAATCTCAACCAACACAACTATATAAATTGATTTATATAGATATATCAATCGCCATATATAAAGCTTTACATTTATCCAAATTGATTTTTTTTTTTTTTGGATAAGTTATACGCATGGCAGATAGATGTTAAACCTAAAATCTCACTTAGGGAGAGAAATTGCCAATTGAGCTTTGTTAGGATTTAGGATATGGATTGGTGATAACAAATAAAATTTTGCCATATGCTTTCACAGTGTAAAGAAGATTCATGGATCTTCTGCTAACACATTATTAAATGATTGATGTTGAAATGACATTTACGTTAAATAAGTTTAATTATGATATTTGTCTTATGATGACATTAAGAGATGTCTAACACATGAAATTACAGGGAACGCCTCTTACGAGCGTGACCCTGGAGGCCCTGTAGGAGATGGTGGCGGCGGTGTTGCTAGTTTTCGTTGCGGCGGTGGTGTTCCTGCTAGTCTTGGCAGCGGTGGCTGCTCCACTAGGGGTGGCGGCTGCTCCTCTAGTTTTGCAAACTAGAATGGTTGGCCTTTCCTATGTTCTACAGTGACAGCTCCACCCAATTCTTCTCCATATCTTGCATAAGTTAACTTCTCCATCTTTCCACCTGAGTGTTGCATCGAATAACCACAACATATTCACCAAAGAAAAAGGAAAGAAAAAAAAAAAAAACATAAACATCATAAACATAAACATAAACATAAACATCACAATTGTTTAAAACATCATAAACAAAGTGTAATTTAAAGAAGAAATGAAACATAAATAATGTGAAGCGTGGTAAGGAAAGTGTGAAAGAACTAGATTTCGTTATAGCTAAACAAAAATATTTATGGATCCATAAGGGACTCCTTGAATCCACAAGGAAAAGCTCTGGAATCCACCAGAAATAAAGAAAACCTCAATTTTATTGGAAGATAATTGTTATTTTCGTTTTACATATTGTCAGTCTATTTAGAAGTTACAAAAAATTGATTTTTCAAGTAAGAGCATTCATAAACATGTCTTATACAGTACCATAACAAGACTCTAATTTGACTAAGAAAGTCTTAAAAACATTTAAAATCAAAGAAATAAAATCATACCTCCTAAAATAATGAAAATTACATAAATATTAAAAATCATCTCACCATGCCCTGCCTTCTTGTCTTACATCAGAAGCTACAGCCTCTCGATATATACATGTCAAGCAATATAAAATTAGAGAAAAGGGTGCTACTCTTACCTGCCAAAAACAGGCTCCATGCAAGAAATAGGGTGGTAAGTACAAGAAAACTGAGGAGGAGGCATCTCTTCATCACCTCAAACGTCATGTTGCCTTGTGGAAGAGACTCCTTTATATCACAATATATATAGGCAGCTATGTTCCTTTGTTTTTGTGCAGTTTCAAGACCAGCATCTTTAGTCCTTTTCCTGTACCGCCGGGTCAAAGTTGGCAAATTTGCTATTTCATTACAATCCTATTACATATGCTTTCACAGTGTAAAGAAGATTCATGGATCTTCTGCTAACACATTATTAAATGATTGATGTTGAAATGACATTTACGTTAAATAAGTTTAATTATGATATTTGTCTTATGATGACATTAAGAGATGTCTAACACATGAAATTACAGGGAACGCCTCTTACGAGCGTGACCCTGGAGGCCCTGTAAGGAGATGGTGGCGGCGGTGTTGCTAGTTTTCGTTGCGGCGATGGTGTTCCTGCTAGTCTTGGCAGCGGTGGCTGCTCCACTAGGGGTGGCGGCTGCTCCTCTAGTTTTGCAAACTAGAATGGTTGGCCTTTCCTATGTTCTACAGTGATAGCTCCACCCAATTCTTCTCCATATCTTGCATAAGTTAACTTCTCCATCTTTCCACCTGAGTGTTGCATCGAATAACCACAACATATTCACCAAAGAAAAAGGAAAGAAAAAAAAACATAAACATCATAAACATAAACATAAACATCACAATTGTTTAAAACATCATAAACAAAGTGTAATTTAAAGAAGAAATGAAACATAAATAATGTGAAGCGTGGTAAGGAAAGTGTGAAAGAACTAGATTTCGTTATAGCTAAACAAAAATATTTATGGATCCATAAGGGACTCCTTGAATCCACAAGGAAAAGCTCTGGAATCCACCAGAAATAAAGAAAACCTCAATTTTATTGGAAGATAATTGTTATTTTCGTTTTACATATTGTCAGTCTATTTAGAAGTTACAAAAAATTGATTTTTCAAGTAAGAGCATTCATAAACATGTCTTATACAGTACCATAACAAGACTCTAATTTGACTAAGAAAGTCTTAAAAACATTTAAAATCAAAGAAATAAAATCATACCTCCTAAAATAATGAAAATTACATAAATATTAAAAATCATCTCACCATGCCCTGCCTTCTTGTCTTACATCAGAAGCTACAGCCTCTCGATATATACATGTCAAGCAATATAAAATTAGAGAAAAGGGTGCTACTCTTACCTGCCAAAAACAGGCTCCATGCAAGAAATAGGGTGGTAAGTACAAGAAAACTGAGGAGGAGGCATCTCTTCATCACCTCAAACGTCATGTTGCCTTGTGGAAGAGACTCCTTTATATCACAATATATATAGGCAGCTATGTTCCTTTGTTTTTGTGCAGTTTCAGACCAGCATCTTTAGTCCTTTTCCTGTACCGCCGGGTCAAAGTTGGCAAATTTGCTATTTCATTACAATCCTATTGCTATTAGTAACAGGACGGCCAATTATTTTTGGGGCCAATTTTAAATTGGGGCCTTTATCAATCAATGCTAAATTAAATTAATATTTTTTAAAAAAATATTTATTGAAACTAATCATTTTAATCCCGTACCGACGGGTATCATCCCTCCTAAAACAACGTTTTCCACATCTTTCTTTCCTCCATTCATATACAAAAATTATCGTGTTATACGATGTTAGCTCTACGTATTGGGTCTTATCCAGTTGTCGCCTGTCCAATGGATTTCTTGAGCGTTCGAGGTTTTCTTGAATCATCGTAGTTGTAGTATGAATCTAAGGTTTTAATCGATTTATTCTTCTTGTTAAATAAAACAAAGTAGTGTTACGCATTAATACACATTGCACAACAAGGCAACCCAATTAAAATGCTAAACTTATAGCAAACAATATGTGAGTCACTAACCTATCATATTACTTCAAACCCCATACAAATATTATATTTATAAAAGAGACTCAAGTATAACAAAAATCTACATCATAATTCAAGTAAAAGACAAAAAGCAAAAATCTACATCATGATTCAAGTTAAAAAAAAAAAAAAAAAATAAAAAAAAAACAAAAAAAAAAAAAAAAAAAAAAAAAAAAAGAACAAATTAACTGACAAGTTGTCAAGTACAATAACATCACGTGGGAGTGGGGGGCTTAAGAATTGACGTAAATATCTTAAGAATTGAAAAAAAAAAAAAAAAAAAACTTGTGCATGGGTGAAAGTGGCTGCCAGCCACTTAAAAAAATAATGAAAAAAAATCAATATCAAAAGTAAAAAGTAAAATGAAAGCTGACAAGCCTGAAGCCACACACAAATCAATACATTCATGCCTCGAAATTAAAAGACGAGAGAGAAAGAAACTGAAAAAGATGAATAAAAAAGAAGAAAAAGAACAGAAAGAGAACATCACGCTATTTTTTATTTTCTCTCCTCTTTCTTCTTCTTGTTTTTCCTCTATTTCTATTCATCATTTTCTTTTTTGTGTTGCCTGCCATCTGCAAGCTAGAGACTGCAATAGAGAACGAGACATAACAGAGAATTAAAAAGAGAGGAAGCTGCTGAGAAATTGAGGGAAGACACGCGTGTGGTCCAAATTTGTTGTTTTGATTTTTTTTTTTTTATTAATTATATATATATATTATATTTTTTTCTTTTTGTGGTTGCCCATGGGTGGGGGGTTGCCCTAGCCCAAAGTCTTGCTGGGCTTACCCTGGGCCGGCCCTGAATGTAGCTTTGTCTATGGGGGTTCTATGTGCTTTCTTTTTTATAATTTGGGGGCCTTGATTTATAAGGGTTTATTTATTTATTTATTTATTTTTTTTGTTGGGGGCCTAAAGCGGCGGCTTAACTCTCTTAAGGGTTGGGCAAGGCCTGATTAGTAATGACCCATGACTTGGAAAAATTCCATATTGAAATGGACAGGAGTTACCAATGCAATTTGGAAGGGGATATCTTTTGTGTTGAAATGGAAAGGGATAGTCGTGTGTCTAAACCTTTTTCTCTCTAGAAGCCCTTGTGCTTCAGATTAACTATGTTTGGTTGTAATTAAAGCTACTCGATGTGTACGATTGTCCAATTGTAAAAGAGGAAAAGGAAATTGCAGAATATAATATAAACCCATATCAAATCAAATCATCTTAAAGGGGACACAAACAGTGGAAATTCTTACTGATGGAGTTGTGTTATATAAGTGAATGGAAAATCTTTTCATGGAGTTGCATGAATTCGTTGCTTGAAAATTAATTTGAGGCATCTCATTGAATGAGTACTAGCGCAAGAGAACTCGGATGTCATGCTTGAATGCATGTTTAATCTCAAGTAAGTTTGATGCTTACTATTTGTGTCTAATGTGGAGGAAGAATTGGACCTCATTGATACACGTCAAAAATTAATTAAATAAGTTAAGAGGCTTAAGAGCGAGAGGTCCTACCATGTTACCAGTACTGACAGACATGCTCTATGCAAGTAGGGTAAAAAATACCAGAGTAGGTGTTGCTTGACCTTATCAATTAAGACTCTTGCATATTGACTTGGGGAGATGTATGAATAATACAGTGTATATATGATGAGGTTACCGCATCCTATATGTCCAGTCTATACATATGCTCATTTAATGATCTCCAATGTGCATCACTTTTATACAATTCAAACTATGAGAAATTGGCAATAGCCTATGCACATAGATGGCGGCAAACAGGAGAAAAAAGTCATGTTAGATGGGCGGAAACTTCTCCGATATAATTTATGGCTTTTGTTAATGGATGCTCTGAGGACATTCATTAAGGTTGACCAATTATCACAATACCCCTTCTTTATGTTGATCAATTACCACAATATCTCAACTTTATGGGTGTAAAAGAGATTTTTTTTTTTTTTTTTTGTCTTTTTCTAATTGCTTTTTCGACAACCCTACAAAAGTGTCAGTTTTTTTGTCTTTTCCATAAAAGCAGCTCTATTCCCTAAAAATAATAATTTAAAATTCCTCCTAAACGGATTCCGTAAAGGCATCCGTTAACCGAACCCATAATTTATTTATATGTGTGTGAAGGTTTTTTCACAACAAAGAGTAGTGAGTCGTAGAGAGACAACCAAGAACAAGAGTGAAGCAATTAGAACAATTAACATAGCCGGTAAGAGTTGTATGGGAAAAGAAAAAGAGAGAGACATATAGCCAGAGAGAATTGTGTGAGAGAGCAAAGAAAAGTTAGAGGTTTTTTTTCTTTTTTTTTTTTTTTTCTTTAGTCATGAGACATACAAGAATAAATGTTATTGTATTTTGTGTAATTCTCAAGTTAGACATAAACTTGAGAAAATATTGTAATCTCTATTTTACAATAGTAAATTCGTTCTGAGTTTGTCACGAGATATTTCTACGTAAATCTTTATGTTATTCGTGTGATTGATTTTCTTGGTAGCTTGGAGTTATTTAATTTTAATTCACACAAAAAAGCTAATATGTTAACCATTTACAATCTGTCGATCCGATGACAATTTCTAGGTAATGACTGTTTGACTGTATGTTGGAACCAGGCCAACCACCCACGTACCAGTGTTAGAATTATGGAGGTGGTGTGTTGTTAGATGCAAACCTCAATTTCTCAATATTTTAATCCAACGATCCTTTTGTTACTAGAAATAGAGAAAGCAACAATGTGATGTGATTGCTTCCTTCCTATAAGAGACTATTAATCTCATAGTGAAAAGAGTGAGAGTTAGTAATGGGTATATGGACTTGTTGAGGTCTCTTCGTTTATCAATTTAAGGTTTTAGGTTGGATATTTTAACATCATATCAAAGAGTTAGTTACCCACTCCAACTCCAATCATGCAACTCCTCCGCTTTAACACTTCCAAAGAGAAACTAGTTGAACAAAATTGTTTTATTAATCAAAATGCATAGGGCCTTCAGTTTGAGCTTGTGCCTAGTGGCTTTTTTTATTTTTTGTTTTATTTTTTTTTTATGAATGAGGGCTTGGTCGGTTGGTCCCTGTATATTGTAATTTTCCCAGGTCATTAATTATAATTGCAATCGGATTTTAAATGGCAAATTGGCCAACTTTGACCTGGTAAAGGAAAAGGCTAAAGAATAAAGATGGTGGTCTGAAACTGCACAAAAACAAAGGAACATGGCTGCCTATATATTGTAATATTCATGAGTCTCTTCCACAAGGCAACATGGCGTTTGAGGTGATTAAGAGACGCCTCCTCCTTGGTTTTCTTCTACTTACCACTCTATTTCTTGCATGGAGCTTGTGTTTCACTGGTAAGAGTAGCACCATTTTCTCTGATTTTATATTAATTGTTAGACATGCATGTATATATCTAGAGGCTATAGCTGATGAAGATATGGTTACTGCACTATGCTACAGTAGTTTAAGTATAGTCTTAGGCAGAGCAGTTAAACTACAAGTAGCTTAAGCTAAGTTAAAAGGTAAAGCTAAAGAGTCACGTGAGTCATGTGCCCGTGATTAGTGCAGTAAAGCATTCTGTTATAACAAGATTAGTTAGAGTTGTTTGAGTTTGTTATTAACAGCTCACCTTGATTAAATGTATAAATACTTGATTGAAGCATAATGAGAAGCTAGTTAGTTTTATCACAAATACATTCTCTCTTTACCAAGCTTATCTCAATCTCTTAAAGGCTTGTGGTCTGTTTCTCTTTATGGTATCAGAGCTTTGAATCCGTAACCATGGATTCTTCTGCTGTAAACTCTTTTTCTTCTCAGTCTCCATTGATGCTTCTTAACAACATGTCAAACTTGATGTCCACAAAGCTTGACAGTTCGAACTTCATGATTTGGAAGCTTCAGATCTCTGCAGTCTTGGATGCCTATTCAGTGTTAGATCACTTGGATGGATCCACTGCACAGCCAAATCCTTTCCTGGTTACAGAAGCTGGTGTTCAGTCAGTGAATCCAGCTTTCTTAGCATGGAAGAAGAAAGACAAAGCTCTTTTGACTTTGCTCTTTTCTACATTGTCCTCCACAGTTCTTGCAATGGTAGTAGGCAAGAGTACATCTCAAGAAGTCTGGAATACTCTTGAAGAGAGGTTTACCTCTACTGCTCGAGCTAATGTACTAAATCTGAAGCTTGAACTACAATCCATCAAGAAAGGAGGAAATGAATCTGTTAGTGTCTATCTCCAAAGAATCAAGACTGTTAGGGATAAACTCTCAGCAGTAGGAGTACAATCTGATCCTGAAGAATTACTCCATGTGATTCTTAAAGGTCTACCAAAGGAGTATGCTCCTTTTGCTTCAGCTATATGAACCAGAGATGGTATTCTTCCATTGGAGAAACTTTCTGTTTTACTCCAAACTAAAGAGCAGTCACTGCATGAGGCTTCTGATCCTCTTTCCAACTCTGCACTAGCCATGTTTGTTTCTAATAACAAACCTTCTACTGGCTTCAACAACAACCAGAGTTTTAATAAAGGAAGAGGCAGAAATAATTACTCCAAAGGGAGAGGTGGAAGATCATCAACTACCTACAGTCCCAACTTCACCCAGCCTCAACCTCAACAACAGCAACAATATCAGTTTGCTGCACAAGGCAAACCAGAGAGGCCTACTTGCCAAATCTGTTGGAAGATGGGGCACTATGCTATTGACTGCTATCATAGGATGGATTTTGCTTATCAAGGCAAGAATCCAACCACAAAACTTGCTGCAATGGCCAGTGCATCTAATCTTCAACATACACAGAACACAGAAACATGGCTCACTGACACAGGAGCCACAGACCACCTCACTGCCAATGCCAACAATCTCAGCCCTCAAGCACCTTATCAAGGTCATGATCAAGTCTTAGTAGGTAATGGTCAGAACCTCCCAATCCAAAACATAGGTAATTCTCAACTCCATACCAAATTCCATAAGTTTCAACTTAAAAATGTCCTTCATGTTCCAAGAATTGCATCAAATCTTCTCTCTGTGCACAAACTCTGTCTAGATAATAATTGCAGTTGCTATTTTGATGCTAATAAGTTTCTGGTTCAGGATTTACCTACGGGGAGACTCCTCTACAAGGGCCTGAGTAGAAATGGTGTCTATCCAATTCAGTCTCATTTGTTCAAATCTACTGCTTTCAATAAAACAGCATGTGCTGCTCATTCTGTTTCCTCAGATAAGTGGCTGCTATGGCACTCTAGACTAGGTCACCCTAGTGCTAAAGTACTTGCAAGTATCTTTCCCTCTCTTAGTCCTAATTCTTTGTCAAAATCTGTAACAGAACATTGTCATCACTGCTTGGCAGGAAAAATGCACAAATTACCTTTTCCTATGTCTAATAAAACTGTTACAAGTCCTTTTGAATTAGTACATGCTGATCTATGGGGCCCTGCTCCTATTATTGCTAATAATGCCTTCAAATTTTATCTAGTGCTTGTGGATGAATATACCAAATTTACTTGGGTGTATCTCCTTAAACATAAATCTGATACTTTCCAAACTTTCACTCAGTTTAGAGCCATGATTGAAACTCAATTTTCATTACCAATCAAAGTACTTCGTACTGATTGTGGGGGGGAATTCATCTCAACTCCTTTTAATCAATTTTGTGCATCTAAAGGTATCATTCACCAACTATCATGTCCTCACACACCTCAGCAGAATGGGGTGGCAGAAAGAAAGCATAGACACTTGGTACAATGTGCCTTGGCTCTTTTATCTCAATCCAAACTTCCCATGTCATTTTGGTCATATGCAGTAGCCACTACTGCACATCTCATAAATAAATTGCCTACACCTAATCTAGCTCATAAATCACCTTGGGAGACTCTCTATCATACCACTCCTGATCTTACACAGCTTAGAACCTTTGGTTGTGAGTGTTTTCCTCTTCTTACACCCTACACAGCCCACAAACTCTATCCCAAGACCACTCCTTGTGTCTTTCTTGGCTATCCTGTTCATTCCAAAGGATACTATTGTCTTGATCCTGTCACTCATAGAATGTATATCTCTAGACATGTATTATTCAATGAAAATGTCTTTCCTGGTCTAAAGCATCCCACTGGTTCCAATTCTGAGTCTTTATCAACTGTTCAATCAGTTGATACTTGGTTAACCACTTTACAAACTCTACACACTTGCAGTCATAACCCACAAAATAATGTCAATACTGCCCATGAGTCTTGCCTAATACCCACTGGTTCTCTAAACCAGAATACACTGTCTATTCCAGCAATTCCTGTCCCAGAACCCATGCTTTTACCCAATAGTCACACTCACCAAGACACCTTTATCACAAACCCTGCTGCATCTCTGTCTCCAGCTTTATATACATCCGAAACATCTCACTCACATCCATCCTTTACCACAGAACCAGCTGCATCTGCTGCAGCATCTGCTGCAGAATCTGCTGCTGCATCTGCTGCATCTCTGTCTGCTTTTAATCCCCAAAACCACTTTACCACAGAACCAGACATAACCCAATTGCCAGGTTTACCAACACAGTCACCTAGACTAGCCAATAATCACATACCAGCCCAATCCAGTCACCATATGCAGACCAGAAGCAAACGTGGTATTTTCAAACCCAAAGTCACCTTTGCAGCACAAGTTGACTACACTAATACAGAACCTACATCCTATACTCAAGCCTCAAAACACTCACAGTGGTGCACTGCTATGGATGAAGAGTTTCATGCTCTTCAGAAACAAGGTACTTGGTCTTTGGTTCCTATGCCTACTTCCAAGAATGTGGTGGGATGCAAATGGGTTTACAAACTCAAGCATAACAGTGATGGGTCTATAGCAAGGTACAAGGCCAGACTTGTAGCAAAAGGATTCCATCAACAACATGGAATTGATTTTGATGAGACATTCAGTCCTGTAATTAAGCCTCCTACTGTTAGACTCATTCTCTCTCTTGCAGTCTCCCTCAAATGGCCTCTTAGACAGCTGGATGTCAAGAATGCCTTTCTACATGGCACTCTAAAAGAAGAAGTCTACATGACTCAACCCCAAGGATACATTGATCACACTCATCCAAACTTTGTTTGCAAGTTACAGAAGTCAATTTATGGCTTGAAGCAGGCACCAAGAGCCTGGTTTGACAGTTTTTCTACTCAGTTACTACACTTGGGGTTCACAGCTTCAAATGCAGACTCCTCTCTGTTCATCTATAAACAAGGCAAAGTTATAGCCTATCTATTGCTTTATGTAGATGACATTGTTCTGACCAGCAACACTCCAAGCTATCTAGATCACCTGATTCATCAACTCAATTCAGTGTTTGATCTAAAAGACTTGGGTTCTTTACACTACTTTTTGGGTCTTCAAGTTACAAGGACTTCAAACAGTTTGTACATCAAACAAACTAAGTATGCTTCTGATTTACTTAAAAAGCATCACATGCTCGAATGTAAGCCTGCCTCTTCACCAAGCTGTCCTAATACTCGATTATCTCTTCATGATGGTGAACTCCTTACTGATCCACATGCTTACAGAAGTATGGTTGGAGCCTTGCACTACCTCACCTTCACCAGACCTGACATATCTTTTGCAGTTCATCAAGTCTGCCAGTATATGTCCACTCCAACCACCACTCATCTTGCTGCAACAAAGAGGGTTCTTCGTTACATACGTGGCACTCTCCATCATGGCATTGAATTCACACCAGGTCCACTGACTCTCTCTGCATACACTGATGCAGATTGGGCTGGTGACCCTGATGATCGCAGATCAACTTCGGGGTTTCTTGTCTACCTAGGCAACAATGCCATCACTTGGTCTGCCAAAAAGCAACCTACTGTGTCTCGCTCCTCTACTGAGTCAGAGTACCGAGCTCTAGCCATAGCCTCAGCTGAAATTTGTTGGATTCGCACTTTACTCAAGAATCTTGGTATCTACATTTCTGATCCTCCCATTTTATGGTGCGATAATGTCTCAGCTTTGGCCATAGCTTCTAACCCAGTCTTCCATGCCCGCACAAAGCACATTGAAGTAGATTTTCACTTTGTGTGAGAATGTGTTCTTCGCAAGGATTTGGTAGTCAAATTTGTCTCCACTATTGATCAACTCGCCGATATCTTCACTAAAAGTCTTCCCACTCATCGGTTTCTCGATCTCAGGCGCAATCTCACAGTCTTTGTCCCTGAGCTTGAGAGGGGATGATGAAGATATGGTTACTGCACTATGCTACAGTAGTTTAAGTATAGTCTTAGGCAGAGCAGTTAAACTACAAGTAGCTTAAGCTAAGTTAAAAGGTAAAGCTAAAGAGTCACGTGAGTCATGTGCCCGTGATTAGTGCAGTAAAGCATTCTGTTATAACAAGATTAGTTAGAGTTGTTTGAGTTTGTTATTAACAGCTCACCTTGATTAAATGTATAAATACTTGATTGAAGCATAATGAGAAGCTAGTTAGTTTTATCATAAATACATTCTCTCTTTACCAAGCTTATCTCAATCTCTTAAAGGCTTGTGGTCTGTTTCTCTTTAATAGCTTCATGCACATTTATGTTGTTTATTTGTGTGTGTACTCTGTATGTACATGTTACAGCACCTGGACGCAAATGGTAAGTATAATTACAATGTCTTGAAAAAAGGCAATTAACTAGCAACAATCAAATATATATGTTCTCTTGGTTTTCCTATGTGAGTACTCAATGTGACTGATTACTTTGATGTTGTGACTTTTGTTTATGTGTAAAATGTTGTTGTAATTACCTGGATGCAACACTCAGGTGAAAAGATGGAGAAGTTAATTTATGTAACAGATGGGGGAGAATTGTCTGTCACTGTAGAACATAAGAGAGACCAATATTTGATCACGTTGCCAAAACCAGGGGAGCAGCCACCACCACTAATGGAACCATCGCCGCCACTATTGGGACAGCCACCGCCTATAGTGGAGCATCCACCACTGCGAAGACTAGTGAGCCAAAAACCTGCTCAACCACCACCTCCATCTCCTAAACCGCCTCCAGGCCCAGGCCTGTAAGAGGCGTTCCGTGTAATTTCATGTATTAGACATCTAATGTCATCAATAAGGCAAATACCAAAATGGAACTTATTTATTGAAAATGTCATTTCGATCAGCATCAATCAAGTAATAATTTGTTAGTAGAAGATCCGAATAAATATCATTTGTCCCACTTTTTATGTATGTCCAAATTTTTTTCATTTTAATTTTGGGTATTTTATAAGAAAAAATAAGAAACATATAACTTGCAGTGGAGTATAAAATTAAACACAAAAAGTGATACAAAAGTTTTGTATTCATTCTACCTTCATGGCAAGTATTATACTAATATTAGACCTTATGTTGCGTCATGAGGCTTATATATATATTGGTCTTTCCGTATTTCAAGCGGTAAGAGCATTCACATCATACTCTTTATATGGTCATCTTCTTCAAATTATAAAAATTCAAATTCCAAACACCCCTCCATCATACTCTTCATCCACTTTCAAATTTGAAGAAGTGCTACAGTGATTCTTCATTTATGAAGAGTCATTTAGATCTTTCATATATTATTTTACAATTCTTTCTCTCTCCCATTATTTTACAATTCTTTCACTCTCTCTCCCACTCTTGATTTCTCTCACTCCCACGTTTCTCACTCTCTCTCCGGAAACATAAAGAGTGTTTTTACTATTTCAGAAACATGAAAAATAACAAAATAAGAATACTTTTAAAGAGTGTTTGAAAGATAGAGAGTGAGACGTAGAGTATATTTCACTTTTTATTTTTTTATATTGGGTCAAATTGAATAATTCACCATTTATTATCCGATTAGGTTTATAGGTATAGTGACCTTTAACTTGATAAACATATATACTAATGAAATGGTCATAGTAACCGGTGCAAGTTGGAAGTGCTTCATGTTCTTTCTTAGGACCAGAGCAATAACAAGCGATCATGTAAGTTATGAGCGTAGTACAATATTATTGAAAGCAACCCCTCAATTCTTCAATGTCTCAACCACTTCTTATTTCTTTTGTCAACTTTATAAACCAAGACTATGATGTCCTTTTCTTCCCAAAGAGAGATGGTTTTGTATTGTACACTTGGTCTATCAAAAGTCAAGGCACGGTTATATATATATATATATATGCTTGAGTCATGAAATTGTTTTGTCAGTGAAATTGTCCACGTAATTGAGGTTAAAGCAGCAGGGGCGGCCCGAGAGTTGGGTTGCCCTAGCCCAGTCTTAATTTTGGTTGTCCTACTTATTATTTAATATTAAAAAAAATAACATAAAGTCCAAAAAATTTTTTTATGCAAAAAAGGTTACATTGTACTTTTAACCGGTTATGGTGCTTTATAATTAGCACAATCCAACTCTAAGAAAATTACTTCTCCTTGCATTTTTTGAAGCAAATTCTTCAATCAAGTCATCGTAATTAAATTAATACCTATTAATATTATTTTAGGTTTAATAGTTTTTAACTAAAAAATGTTTTAGTGTTAATAACACTATTATGCTCTCATAAAAAAATAAAAATAAAAACATAACACAGACAAATAAATTTAATGAATAATAGTCTCATCCAAAGAATAAAAATAACACTACATTATTCAGTTAATACAAACATAATCATACCACACATGCTAATATTTAAAGTCTTAAATAAATACTCAACCATAATAGTCTCATCCAAAGAATAAAAATAACACTACATTATTCAGTTAATACAAACACAATCATACCACACATGCTAAAATTTAAAGTCTTAAATAAATATTCAATCACAAATGCCAACATTTGGCAAAATAATTTGACATCATTTAAAAGGTAAGCAACTCATTAAAGAAAACTAAATGGCGTTAGAGTTGAAATTGTTCCGTCAAGTTTCATTTGAAAACAATGTGAACCCCACATCAATTAAAAAATTAGAAAAAAAGAGAGACAAACAAAATGTCAGCAAAGCTATTTGAGTAGCTGTAGTCTAGGAAAAAAAGAAGGTGATGTGACTATACCTTCAAAGTTCTTGTGTTATAGCTGTTAGTCTAGGAAAAAAAGTAGCTGTTCTTGTGTTAAATCTTACGCATATAATAAGGAAGAGATTTTCAATATAATATAGATACATTTTCCGGATCAAGTTTTAAAAAGGAAAAAAGAAGAAGAAATATTAATATTAATATTAATTGAAGTACAAAAGATCTATACCTTCAAAGTTCAAAGGTAAAAACCATCACTCTAGTCTTTCTCTCTCTGTGTATCTGGTTTCCTAGCAGACCTGCGCTCTCTTTCTCAACCATTTTCAACAATTTTTGTTCTAAAAAAGCTCCCTTTAGTCTCATAATAATATATAACTCCACAGTATTATGTGTGTTTGTGTATACATATATATATTTATATATAATTTCTTAATCTCTGTTTTTTTAATTAATTTTTTATCTGGTTCTAGGAATTGGGTTTTACTGGGTATTTGGGGTTTGGAATTGAAAATTTTCTTGTGGGGTTTTGGGATTTCAAAAGCTTTTGGGAGTTTTGGATGGCAAACCCATCTGAGACTCATCTTCTTATTTGTTCAACGGACACGTGGTAGCAGCCGGAGAAAACCCAAACAACTGGAACTTAGGAGCAGCGCCGGAGAAAACCCAAACAACTGGAACTTAGGAGCAGCGCCGGAGAGCTCAGCCTTGAAGCACAAATCGGGTATCTCCTTGGACTGTACCTTGGAGGAGCAAGCCATACTTGAAGATGGGCTAGCCAAGTGAGTAAAGAATTGAGTGTCTAAAATTTTAATTGATAGCTATTTTCAAATGTTACTGCTTAACGGAACATCTTCTACACTAACGCCATTTAACTTTCTTTAATGAGTTATGATGTAATTGGTAATTGGTTTATGGTATATAATTATTTTTTATTTTTTGTCCTTAAATATTTTTTTTGCCCTCCGTGTATTGAAAATTGGTTTATGAGTTATGATTATTTTTTTTGTCCTTGGTTAATGTTTATTTTTTATTTGTACCCTCTAATAAAAATTTTATTTTATGAATACATTTTTTTTTTTCCTAATGTATATGTATAATTTTTTTTTTTTCCTATTGGTTGCCCTGGGGTGGGGGGTTGCCCTAGCCCACGGGCTTGCTGGGCTTACCCCAGGGCCGGCCCTGGTTAGCAGTTACTATGAAAGATATCCATGTTTTATGGTCTTTTCGACGTATGAAAGCGAAAGTTCCTTTCATGCTGAATATGTCAGTCCAAATATTTGCTAGCATTTGACGTCCTTTGATCGCAAATAAGAGCGGAATTGGTCAGATTTTGGCTTTTCTTTTCAATAATTTGGGGTATCGGATCAGTCTTGACTCTTGCGGCTAATTAACTAGGAATCTTGTTCTTTCTGGGGGCTTTATTTTATTTTTAATGAGCATCATTTTATTGAAATACATGCAAGACAAAATGTCATACAAGTAGCAGTTGGCTGCGCAATACAATACACCAAACAAAACAAGAACTACACATGCACGGTCCATAGCCCACATATTACTCTATTTTGCAATGAATCTTTAAACTTCTTGCTCCCACCTAATCTACATTGAAAAGATAAGAACTTGTTGGCCATAAATCCAGGCAGTTCGTTGAATCCATATCCATGGATGGTAAACATTTGCAACAAAGGCCAATCGGATAACACAGGACTTAATAGTTTTTCCTTTCAACACATGCATGAGCATGAACATGCACCCCAATGAATGTTATCATCCCAATTAATCAGCTCATCTTGACATAAATAAAGCTTTAATACCTTCCACCAGGGCGTCACAGAAAAGGGACAAAGAAAATAACATATGGTAATTCCTAACAATGCACCCTTTGTAAAATAAAGACAACAAATCACCCTCATATCCCTAAGTAGCCCTCCTATATATCTCGAGTGGTCAACCTATCTTTGATGGCTAACCAATTATTAAAAAGTACAAATTTTCCTTTAAACCAATTTGGAAAAAGGTTTTTCTAACCTATTACACGACGACTTAAATGGTTAGTAAGTGTGAAGAGCAGAAAAGCATGAGGCTTAGGCAAAAATGTCATCAAAGGCTTAATTGTTTAGTCCTTGGTGCAATAGTGTATGAAAGAGAAAGACCCCGTGTTTTTCCTCTCAATTTCTTTTGATTGTATCTCTTTTCAAACTGTAAAGAAAATTCATCGATCTTAATTAAGATATGCTAATTAAATTGTTGAAGCCGGTATGACAATTTCAGTAAAATTATTATTTTAACGTTGACAGTTTCCTTTAGATAATGTTAAGCAACGTTTAATAATACATGAAATACAGGAAATACCTGGTGTTGCTTTCTGGGCCCTTGAGTTGGTGGCGGTATGCACTCTCCTTTGTCTTACAGTGACTTTTTTAGACTACTAATCATCTAATTGTAGGTCAATAAAAATGACCGTAATAATGATTCCGGTCACAGCGAAGTTCGGGCTTCCAAGGTCTAACCGGTTTAGGGACCTGTAAAAGGGAACGAGCCTGAAGGGGTAAAGTCATTCCAAAGGCCAAAGGGGTAAAACTAATGTATCATGTTTTACCTGTTTAACCCTGTAAAGCAAATTTTTATTTTACAATGTCAACATTTCTCTATGGGAAAAATCAACTAATTTCAAAAGGTTCTTGTTGTCATATTGAATTGGAGAAAAAGTAGTTGGTTCTATGTCTGCGGTAAGAGATTTGCATTCAAAAGTTAAAAATTTCACTTGCCTCATTCAAAAAGGGGGAGTCTAAGCCCACATGTGAGGAGGAGTGTTAAAATAATGGTTAACTGACTAAATTTACCATTTCCTAATAGCTTAAACTTTTCATGCTATAAGTTAAGACAAGTCACTCTTTGAAGTTTATTAATGTTCTTGTTGTCTATTGTACAGGTTGAGCATATAGTTCATGCAGCAAAGAGGACATTCAACAGATCAATTGGAATGGCTTCAAATATTTAGCTTGATCAAGCGCACCAACATGGTCCATTGATGCTATTCCATCGTTGAACGTTAAGATAATAAATTGCATCTGCTGTATAATTTATTTAATAAATATAACTGTGCATGAAGTTCATACCTATTGTTTTCATGGTACTCTAGTCTATCTACCAATTTAAACCTGCGAAGTAAACTATTATTATGCAATGTCGCAGCTGCTCTATAGGAAAAATTAGATAATTCTGCATCTGCTAAACATATGTTTGTGGATGCTCAAAATTTCCTTACTTACCACATGTCACTTCATGAATGGGCTAAACGTGGGCTGATCTGTTTGAAGGGGATGTTGAACCCAAAACTCTACACCAGGCTTGTTGGGCCACCTGATGGCTGATGGTGCTTCCCTCTGGAGTTTCTGATCTACTAGGCCACAATACTCATAGAAAAAGTCACGGTAGACAGACGGAATCAGTGCCGCAGATCAAAACTAATCACAATAAACTTTACTTTCACCAGGACTTGCAATGATAATAACATGTAAGAAATATATAATAAACAAAGGAACTCGGGATGTTCAGTGAGTAGGAAGAGGATTAATTACTGTGAAAACGTGTACGAATCAACATCATTAATTGGTGTAAGTGTTTGGTGGTTGAAGATGGGTTTTTTGGCTGTGGCAGACAGAAAGTGTTTCAGTCTACCACGAATCTCCAGAAAGTGTTCTAAAGAATTGATTGTCTTCTACCCTTAAGCTTTATGAATCAGCTATTAAGAAGGGATCAGTTTTAGACCAAGATCAACCAACCCCCATTTCCTATTTCTCACATCTCTTTAGAGTGGTGTTAATATCTTGTGGTCTCACCCATTGCCCTCTTAATCATGATGTTTACTGTTTATCCGAGAGATAAAAGGGTTGGGATTTCATTAAATCTTTTCAAGGTTAAGGAGGTAATCTTTATCTCTTGCAGACCTGATTTGGGCTGCGGCAGACAAATAACCTCTCTTTTCTGGTGTTGGAGGTGGTAAGCATTAAATGCTTGACAAGAAAAGTTGAAGTAATTGAGTTGACTCATACACGTTTTGCATAATTAAGTATGATCTTACTGTTGCATTTTATCCCCAACAGATCTAATGCTTTCATGTCACGGCAGATCAAAGAAATTCAATAAATTAATCCCCCTACCTCTAAACCGATCTTCCTAAGTTTCATGTTAAAGATGAACAAGGACCACCGGAGTGCTAGGCTACGGTGGTCGCTGCTCTTGAGTGGTGGTAGCCTCGGCGGCCATGGTAGCTTTCTCGGCCTAATCAACTCTTGTTTTGTCTTTCCCATCATTTCACCCATCATAGCTGATGTTACGGCAGACGTTTTGTGAAAATGTCTACCGCACCTGATGGTCAGTGAGAAGAATGGACCCCCTTATTCAATTATGATGCCTGGAGACCTGCGTTTTCACATTGGAAAAGTGCCCCTTTAACATCTCGAGCACCGCACCAAAAGGGAGGAAAAAAGAGCATCACGTGGGGTGCTTTTGCCTCTCTTTTTTTGAACTGTTCTGGCAGGCCCCACATCATCACAGCAGATGTGTGTTTGGGTTGAGTGGGCCGGCTTGTGTTCTGGTCTTAATTGATAGCCCAATATCATTACCCCTTGTTCTCTGCCGCCATAAACTACTGGGCTTCGTTTGCCTTGGGCCCTCAAAGCAAAGTTTGAAGCTTTGGGCTTGGTCTGGTGTGGCAAAAAAAAAAGGGGCCTTTACAATGTTCAACCAATAGGAGATTTGCATTCATGAGTTTGTCAAATGTAGACAAAGAGATACAATTTACGTACAACTTGGCACTTCGTAAATATCATATTGATGGCCTTTGGTACCCTAGGACAACCTAATTTTAGCTTTCGAAATTATGATCTAGACTAAATTGGCTACAGTTCTTTTATTTTGATATGTTGTTCAATGAAAAATTTTAGATGTCTATAACCTATATGATACATAGTGAATGCCTACTATGACTGTGACCATACGTAACTAAAAGTTATAGAAGCTTCAAACTTCTAAATTGAACCACAAAATACATACTTTTCTAAAAGCCTTGGAACCCACTCTCCATAGATTTGGGAATTCCACAAAATAATATCACCCAACATTATATAATCTTATGGAGGGTACTGGTGGAGTATGCAGCCCTTTACTGCGTGTGTGTGTTCTGGTATAGTGATAATATAAAAGGAGTTGTGTTTTAGTGTAGTGCAAAAAGAAAAGAAAAAAGAGTTGGTCTCTGAATTCAAGGGATCGTTTTCCCAGCATAAAGAAGACTAATGTCTCTTGGATATATCTCAGTAATGTTCTATGTACTTTCGTACTTGCCTAATGCAACAGCTCTACACTTCTACTCCTATCATGTTAAAAGGCCAACCCTTTCCTTTGTTGTACAGTGACTAATTGGAAACCGTACCATCTTCTCGCATGTGTCTGTTCCATCAAAGTTACCAGTACAACTATTCAGAAATGGACAAAAAGGAAGGGGGAAAAAATTAGCAAGTGGGCTGTAAAAGATCATAAACAGAGTGAAATTGCAAGTAAACATGGGTGTCAATCAATTATTCTTGAAACAGAAACCTTAAAATTGAAAAGAAAAATTAATATTTACTGTTCTATAGGCCTTATGCTTCGGATTTTTACTAGAATTCATGGTTGTAATTTGTAAAGCTGCTTGCTATCCATAGTTGTCCAATTAATGCAAACAAGCATGAAGTTGTAGGAGTTAGTCATTAGTACACAAGATAGAGAAGAATTGTCCAAAGAAGTCACTGTACAACCAAGGAAAGTCCAACCATTCCAAATGTTAAGTGTATAACTAATGCACTGCCAATACCACCATAAAAAGCCACAGAAGAAACAAAAACGATATTATAATCCACCCCCACCAGCTCCAAAATCCCCGGGTTGTCCATGCACGTGTGTTCTCAGTGTGTTAAGGAGAAAATGATATAATTTATTTTAAGCTAAACCATTGTTTTCGTTCCTAAATTATGCATAAAATTCGGTTTTCATTTCTGAACTTTCAAAAAGTTCGTTTTTACACATAAATTTCATTATTTTAAAAAAAGGTTAAGGAACGAAATTCATGTGTAAAAATAAATTTTTTCAAAGTTCAATGACAAAAAATGAACTTTTCAAAGTTCATGGACGAAAAACGAACTTCATGCAAAATTTAAGAGCGAAAACAATTTAAAAAATTCATTTGATTTTAGACATTTTTTTAAAGAATTTGATAAGTGTTATTTATTTTTAAAATTTAAAATACGCATGCGACTACCCCCAAGAATCTAGTGGTTTCCTATTCAGAGTCAGGAGTAGGCCAGGCCAATGTAAGTTACCAGATACCAACCCAAGTTATGAGGGCTGTACGTACATTAACGTTTAATTCTCAATGTACAACAATATTTACCATAATGAAAAGATTAAAAAAATTGTGATTGCAAACTCATATTTTCAGGAAACAAATTAAGCTTTGTGTGCTAATTGGGGCATAATCTGATCAGGTGGTTTTTAAGGGCTGATACGTAGTTTCTGTTTGCTGGTCTGTGCTAGTTGTGGCTAAGGGTTTGTGTTAGATAAGCTAAAAGCTAAAGTATTAGAGAGGAAGTTTGGATTGAATAATTCTGATCTCATTAATTGAATGTAATTAACAATTCAATGATGTATATATATATTACTGTAAGTGTAAAACTAACTCTATAACAATATGTAACTAACTATACAATCTGTTACTATTGATTATTAACACGTGGAGATATTATTATCTACAGCTAAGATCTACAGCTAAGTATGGGCTGTCATTTAGTGTCACACGTGTGTTTCACATGAGTTGAGCAGGTTCTGGAATGAGGTGGAAACACTGTCGTTTTGCTGAACCTGCAATCTGTGTGAAACTCTAACAGTTTGCTCATTGTTTTGTTGTCCCTTTGTTTCTAGTTCTGTTGAGTTTTGGACTATTGTTACACTTGCATCTAAAACTGATATGAATTCAGACAAAAAAGTTTCCAACAAAGGTAGATTTATCCAGATCGATTTGTTTGAGTCAGACATGATTGATTGGGCAGAAAAATAAAAATTTAACATATATATGCTTTCACAATGTAAAGAATATCTTCTGCTAACACATTACTAAATGATTGATATTGCCTTATTGATGACATTAAGAGATGTCTATAACACATGAAATTACAGGGAACGCCTATTATGGTCTTGACCCTGGAGGCCCCGTAGGAGGTGGCGGCGGTGGTTCAGAAGGTCGTCGCCTTTGTAGTCTTGCCGGTGGCGGTTGTTCCACTTGAGGCGGTGGCTGCTCCACTATTGGTGGCGGTTGTTCCACTAGTGGTGGTGGCTGCTCATCCTCTAGTTTTCTGAAGTAGAAAGGTTGGCCTTTCCTATGTTCTACAGTGACAGCTCCAGACAATTGTTCCCTCAACGTCTCCATCTTTCCACCTGAGTGTTGCATCCAAGTAATTATAACAACATATTCACAAAAACACAAACATACACACACGCATAGACAAAAAAGAAAAGAAAAAGCAATTGGGTTTAAAAGATCATAAACACAGTGCAACATGGAAGTAGAAATGAAACAAGTGGTGGGTGTCAAGTTCATCTGCTAAGTGAAGCAAACTTTGGCATAGTTCTCGTTCACATTTTCCATTTATTGTTTTTGGTTGTAAGGCTTTTGCACATACTTGCCAAGTATCAACTTATGTTGCTTCATTATATGTTATTGTAGATCATCAGATGGTTGGGACTTGGGAGGCAAATTAATTATTCAATGTCCATCTTGAAAAGCAGGTGGGAGAACATATTTGATTGCAATCCCTAGCAGATCTGATTTGATTGCTGTGTGTTGATAGCCTTTTTTTCAAGACATGTTTGATAATTACCATTTGCGTCTAATTTCAAATATGGTAATGTACACAAGCATGCACTAGAAAGAAAATGCGGCTCTCTCTATCATTCACACACACACAAATAAACAACATAATTAGTGTGAAGCTACAGTCAGTACTAGTCTCTAGATATATGCATGTCAAGAATATAAAATTAGAGAAAAAAGGGTGCTACTCTTACAGGTGAAAAACAAGCTCCATGCAAGAAAACTAAGGAGGAGGCCTCTCTTGATCACAAACATCATGTTGCCTTGTGAGAATGACGCGTGAAGATAAGACAATATATAGGCAGCTATGTTCCTTTGTTTTTGTGAAGTTTCTGACCACCATCGTCTTTAGTCCTTTTCCTTTACCGGGTCAAATTTGGCAAATTTGCAATTTAATTAGAAGGGATAGTCATGTCTTTATCACTTACTTGAGAATTAAGGAAGGTATAATTTTCTATGTTCAATACAAAATATATAACCTGTTTTCTAGAAGCCACGTGCTTCAGATTAACCATGTTTGGTTGTACTCTATAATTGTCCAATTATGAAAATTCAAATTGTAATAGCAGAAAATAATGTAAATTAACCCACATCAAATTATCGATCTTAAAGAGGACACTGACAGTATTAACGAAGGGAAATTCTTACTGATGGAGTTGTTTGATATATTAGTGAATGGATTCAATCTTGTTCATGGAGTTGTATATATTATTATATTCGTTGCTTCAAAATTAATGAGGCATCTCATTGAGTACTCGGCCAAGAGAATTCGAATGTCATGCTATAGCTTGAATGTTTAATTAATCTCAAGTAAGTTTGATGCTTACTATTTATGTCTAATGCATGTGGAGGACAAATTGGACCTCATTGATACACGTCAAAAAATAATTAAATTTGTTAGAGCAAGAGGTCCTACCCCTGCGTAATGTTACCAGTACTGACCGACACGATCCATGCAATTAAAAAAGTTGCGTAAATGAGTAGGTGTTGCTTGACCTTAAGCCTCCTGCCTATTGACTTGGGGCGAGATGAAGTTGCATATTGTATAACTCTTAAGTAATATTAATTACTCCATTGGTTCATTAAAAAATATATATATATATATATATATATATATATATATTACTCCATTTAATAACTATAAATTTGGATTAATATTTAGAAAATCCAACAGTCGAATTACATATTCTTAATTATATTGTCAAATTTTGTGTCAAACTCATCTTTTATGCAACCTTGTTTGTTTGTGTTATGTTGCAATTTGTAAATGTACGTGTGAGTATCAAAATCCTACGTAGAGAGAAAATAAAAAATAAATATAAATAAAATAATGAATTGATATTAAAGCATTGATCGAGTACTGGTCCTGACGTGTTTGTTGTAAGAATTAGTTTGAACGAGGTCTTGGTCTTTACCAGTTTGGTACAACTCTTGGAAAATTCGATCAAGGCCTCCTCAGTCCTCAACCAAGTTGTATTCCTTTTACTTTTCTAGGTAATTGTTTGACTGTACGTTGGAACCAGGCCAACCACCTACCTGCAGTGTCGAAGTTATGGGGGTGATGTGTTATTGGATGCAATGCAACCCTCAGTTCTCTATGTTTTGATCCAACGATCCTTTTGTCACTTGAAATAGAGAAATCAAGAGTGTGATATGCTTGCTTTCTTGCAAAGAAATTCTAGTTAAACAAAATTGTTTGGTTAATCAAAATGCAATTGTTATTTAGACCCAAAAACCTTGATCTATAAAACAATTTAGTCATAAGTTAATTATAGTTCAGTCAATGGCACTTTTAATAAGAATTTAATAAAAAGGAATAAATATATGCTTTATATAAACATAAAAAAAAATTAAATAAATGAAAGGTAAATTACATTTTTTCACCCTAATCTTTCACTCATTTTTCAATGTCCCCTCCAACTTTTCATTGTAACAATTTACCCTTCAATTGGAAAAAAATTGCACGCCCTAATATCCCCTCCACCAAAATTAAGGTTAAATTTGACAAAAAACTTAGTTATGTGTAAGGGTAATGAGTGCATTTTCGGGAATTTTACTTTTTTTTTTCAATGAGAATATTTTCTGAAATTCAATTTTAGTGTGGCTCCACGAGCTAGTTTTTTGTCAAATTTAACCTTAGTTTAGACATAGAGGGGTACTAGGCGTGCAATTCTGCCCAGTAGGGGGAGCAAATTGTTACAATCAAAAGTTTTGGAGAATATTGAAAAATAAGTGAAAGATTAAGGTGGAAATGTGTAATTTGCCAAAAAAAAATAAAGTTGTATTCATTTAGAAGTACTTTAAGTAAATTAAACCAAAAACAAAAAAAGATATATAAGATCAAAATTTCATTTATAATTTGGTCCGATCTTCTTAAACATTTTTCTCTCTCAATTTTCTTAAAAAAAAAAAAAAAGAAAGAGGACAGTCTTAACATTTTTTTTTTTTGACGTGTATCATTGTCAAGGAAGAAGAGAGCTCATTAGTGCAGGGTGGGCTATGGCCTTTGTTGGGCTCTTTTCTTAGCTGAGCTCTTGGACAAAGGTCTTCCGTATGGTGAAGTCTTAGGGCTCTTCGTGGGCCACGTATTGCTCAACCCTGTATTTTTTATGGGTTTCATGCAGTGTGGGCCTGGGATTACTGATTGGGCTTTCCCTTTTTTTGCAATCTAGACGTATCAATATTGCAATTTGTAGAACATAAAATGGAATATAAAAAGTAAAATAGAAGATATTTATTCCATTAATTTGAATATGCTCACAAATTGTGAACAATATTATCAAATTATCCACTTCTTAATTGGTGTGAAGATATTAAAACCCTTCAAAACAAAGCTTTGTGTGCTAATTGGGCCATAGTCTTAGGTGGTTTTTAAGAAGAAACTAACGGGAGAAATGAATAATTTCTTATCCTTGATGATATGTAATTTCCATTTGTTGGCTTGTGCTAGCTAGGTTTGGTTTAGAGTTTGCTCATTGTTTTGTTGTCCCTTTGTTTCTTTGTTTTAAGGATTATGAAAGAGAAAGACCCCGTGTTTTTCCTCTCAATTTCTTTTGATTGTATCTCTTTTCAAACTGTAAAGAAAATTCATCGATCTTAATTAAGATATGCTAATTAAATTGTTGAAGCCGGTATGACAATTTCAGTAAAATTATTATTTTAACGTTGACAGTTTCCTTTAGATGATGTTAAGCAACGTTTAATAATACATGAAATACAGGAAATACCTGGTGTTGCTTTCTGGGCCCTTGAGTTGGTGGCGGTATGCACTCTCCTTTGTCTTACAGTGAATTTTTTAGACTACTAATCTTTCTAATTGTAGGTGAATAAAAATGACCGCAACAATGATTCCGGTCATAGCGAAGTTCGGGCTTCCAAGGTCTCACCGGTTGAGGGACTTGTAAAAGGCAACGAGCCTGAAGGGGTAAAGTCATTCCAAAGGCCAAAGTTAGTGAAAGAAATCGTGGTGTAGTCTTATGAAAATTATAGAATAACAATAGTAAAGACTAGTGCATACTTTTTCTTCAGGTCATAAAATTATATCTTTAATTACTAATATTAATCATAATGAATTAATTAATAAAAAAACACGTCTTCTAGTCATAAAAAATATTTTTTCTTCTAAATTATATTTGTTAATTCATTCAAACAATAGGTTTATATTCTTAATTATATTAATTTTAAAAATAATTTCTTAAGAAATATTTCAAAATGCACTTTGCATTACACGGGACATCATAATCCAAACTATCATGTTACTAATTTTGCAAAATGTCATGCCTTTCACAACTTTAAGTGAAAAATCGTATTTGAAGAAATACAAATGGCATATTGTAGATTGTAGGGAATATGTTAATCTATTTATATAAACAAGATTGACTTATTTGACCTACTATTGCTTACTTTTCCATGTGGATTGTATTAAAAAATTGAAATCAAATTGTGTGGAAGATGTTAAGAAGGATGGGACAGTCATTTACATAAAAAAAAAAAATGGTTATTTGTAATGTGACACTGTTATTTCCAAAAAATTGTTATATTGTAAGTGACCGTGTATTTGGGGAAATGACTGACTTGGTAATGCATTAGTGGGAAGGAGTAATTGGCCATGACCAACTTCCTATGCAGTCGAGGAATGCATCATTTCATAGAATGAATTAAATGATTTATTAATAAAGGACTGAATTGGTCGCGTATCAAGGGGAATGATTAATTCCCCGTGAACACAATAAATTAAACGTTTTATTCCTCACTTAACAATTGAGATCAAAGATTTAGGAATGGTGTTAGACATTAATTGTGCCATTGATTATGATTGTTGAACCATAGAGCTAAGATTGCAAATTCTCCATAGATAATGGAGGAGTTAGTCGATGCATAAAAAGCACAACAATGGAGTTGACTATTGTCTAGGCAATTATAGCATGACTATTACCCCGTCACAAAATTCTACTAGATAAGATATTCGATTCAAGATAAACATAATTAATAGTGACCATACTTTCAACGAAATAGGGGAAAGTATTCTACCCAAAGTGCAACACAGTATTGAAATACCCTCTGGCGCAAAACACTTGGGCTGTCTCAAGGAGTCATTTTTCAAAAATGACGAACAGACTGAACAGTATTGAGCACTTTTCTCTTGGAAAAGTAAGCAATAGTAAGTCAAAGTAACCCATCCTTCTTAACATCTTCCACACAATTTGATTTCAATTTCTTAATACAATCCACTTGGAAAAGTAAGCAATAGTAAGTCAAATAATATATTAGGCATTTAGGTTGGTTCTGTTTGTGTGTACCCTTCATCTTTAGTCCTTTTCCTTTTACAGGGTCAAATTGGATAATTACCAT
>OU015770.1:14070577-14072739 GCA_907173295.1 Fagus sylvatica | reverse complement strand
TTAAGGAGATTTAATGACACAAGGGTGGTTTTGAGTGGTGACACGTGTCATAATTTAATTGGAGGAACTTTAAGTCTTGTTCTCCAAGGAACAAGTGGCATTATTTGATTTGCCAAGTATTTTAATTGTAGGCAACACATGACAATATTTAATTGAATTGCTTGTGTCACTTTAAAAATACTGACAAGTGTCAATATGTGATTGGCTTTAGGAGATTCTTTATAATTTTTCTTCAGTGACACTGGGAAATTTCCATTAGTATCTAAATAACAAAAGTGGGACCCACTAAGTAGTACGTGGCACTTTGTAATTGGTTCAAAATTTCTCTCTCTACAAATACATTTACAAAAATGCAAGCATATACCTTTCATCATTAAAATTTTCGTTGCATACATACATTAATTAATAAGCTATATGCTATATATCTCTCTTTAGTGACCTTTAATATGCGATCATAATTAATAAATTAATTAATTATTTCTTATTACAATTTCTATTTAATTTTTTGAAGCTTGAAAAACATTGAATTTAATATAAGTGAAGGAGAATACTTAGATAAATAGATTTTTTTTTCTATTTTATTTAAAATCAAAGTACTCATTATTATAAAATATAATAGTGATAGCTGGTGAGGAAGGTAACGAATATTTTTTTATTATGAAAAAAAAAGTCCTTAAACACACATGTGAAGAAACTAGTTTCAAAAAAGAAAGAAAAGAAAATCAACAAGATAGTGAAACAGAAAGTATTAAACGTAATATCGATTTTACTATAAAAGAATTACAAATTAATTAACATAATAATAAATGTAATTGGTATTACATCAACAATTCAATAGCATCAAAAATAAATTTTCTTAATTACTTATTTTTTAGGTGTTGAAAGTTGATATATCAATTTGTATAATAAAATTTGTAATAACCCTAACATAGTTATAGGCTTCTAGAACAATATCCATTTCCCCTTTATTTTTCTCAATAGTTAAACCAAGATCACTAAAAGTCAACCAATTTTTAGGCTACATAAATCAATGACAACAAAACAAAAGCACAACATGAAACATTAAAGAATAATGACATAGTATTATATAGTTCACTAACATATATACATCATTAACAAAAACCTATAACAAAAAATGAAACAAACATATATATACGTAATAGTAAGGGAGAATGAATGAAAAACCTGAATGAGTTCCATGAGAAAGTGGACATCCTTGGCATAAAGCTCAGCAGAGAGGTTCTTGACAGCTTGGTGAAGATCCTCCGTCAGTGGGTTCTGTTGCCCTCCGATTGAAAACTTTGTTTTACGTATTTCTTCAATGTGTTCTCTTGCTGCCTCCATTTCAGTAAAAACTTAGCAAAACACACAAACAAAGTGATGAAAAACCAGAGCTTAGCTTTAGAGAGAGTGAGTAAGAGTGAGAGTGAGAGTGAGAGGGAGTGAAATGTACACACATATATACAGATATGTGCTGAGAAAGCCTGATGGAGAAGGTAACTTGTTGAGGAAGTTGAACAAAGTTGAGAGAGTCATTATTAATTAAAGAGATAAAGATAGCGATAGAGAAAGGTAAAGGGGTCCTAGGATTGTACGGAAAGTGGAGGTATGCATGACCACTTTTGAAGCTGATTCGACCGCTGAGTCATTGTTTAGAACTTTGGTTGCCTTTTCATTTTTCCAAAGGAGAGTGGACGACCAAGACCGATTGCTTGGGTTTCCAGATTATTTGTATGGTGGGGAAAAAGCAAATGTCTTTTATTACGTGTCTCGTGGTTGCTGCGATCCAATTACTCACAAAATTTGTATCCAGGTATTTTTACAAGTAATTATATACCATAGTCACATTTATTAATTTCGTATTCTCTTATTTCATCAATAAAATGCATTACATCCATATAAGAAGACAACTAATGTCGTATTCTCTACTTATACCCATATCTTCCGCTAAGTCAAGAACATAAGCATCAAAGTTGATTTTCTTAAGAACCTTATAGAGAGTGATTAGAGACCAACACTCTTTGAATGAAAGCTTATTATACGTGCCCTTAGGATAAAGTCCAAGCTTGATCCACACCATAACAGTGTCTCCTTTTTTTCAAATCCAGCAAATCTTCTTCGCAAATCAACATTTGTCTTTGTAGCTTTCATTGCTATTGAAA